>JAJJWW010006182.1:0-308917 GCA_023531295.1 Papaver armeniacum | reverse complement strand
AAATTAGACACAAAATGTGTCTATCACACCGTCAAGACTCTGAGGGCCGTAAGAATCTCGAAACAAGAAGCTATTCGCAGCCCGACCGTGATCAGAGGCTCAGAAGGAGAATTCAGAGACGCCTATGGATGCATTGACCTCGAAGTTAAAATATGTGATGCTCTAACACATGCTAAATTTTACATAGTAAAAGAGTATCCGAATTACGACATGGTCCTGGGACGCCCGTGGATACACGACAATAGAGCAGCACTTGGAGTATTTCCTTTGCCGATTTCAATACCTAAGAGGATCTCCAACAATCCATCCAATCCCGAGGATCACCTATTGTCGTATCAGCAACTCGAAAATGTAACACAACTTCCTAGAGAAAGCCAGCCAACATACCTTAAAAGGTTCAGAGCCCAAGTAAGTTTCACTGAACAACCCTCTCTGCAAGAAATCACTCATCTTCCTGTCAAGGCTCGAGGACTCGTTTCAATCAACAACCTGACCGCCACTAAGAGGTGTGAGTGGGATGCCTGTCCTTTCAAGCGTTTTGCCAAAAACTTAGAGGATGTTTCAAGCAACACGTCGCAGAATCAAGGAGTTGTGCCAAGTCCAAACCCGTTTCGAATTGGAGATATGGTAGTGAAGGCTACCACGTTTCAATTTGGAAACGTAGCAGTGACGATGACTGCTCAACTTGGTTCGCCAACAACAAAGGAGGATGAACCGTACCTAGTAGCAGATGTCATCCTAGGCGGCTATTGCAAGATCATCAACGCTGACAAGCTTGAGGGCGTGACGATCAACTTACGATGGCTTAAACCCTACAATACCTAGAAACATTGTGCTACCATTTTTCTCCAGCGTTCTCCGTGATGGTTCCTCCAACAATTTCCCTTTCCATACAATTTTGTAATTCCTACAAAATGATTGCACTACTTGCATTCATAATCATTAGGGTTCCAATTTCTCAGTTAATCAAAGTATTATTTTCTTTTAGAAATTTCTTTACCCCTGAGCATGACACAAGTTTTGAATCAAGCCTGAATCATCATCATTACCCACCAGATTAAACCAGAGAAACCTAAAAATAAAATATTTCCCACCTTTCGGGAAACAATTGGAGGAATAGAATATGTACGGAGAAAAAGGGAAAGCGCCTTGAGTGGTCTACTCCAACAGAATCAGACTTACGCCAGGAGAGAGCAGACAGGTTCGTGGTGTTTTATTATGGCATTACTTCTTTTATCACAAGAATCGCATGCAATCATATGAAGGCACACCACTACGCCTGAGAAGACTCGGATGCAGTCTTAATGAAAGATTTGCCTCAAAAATAACATAAATAAAACCCTTGTTCAAACAAGCAAGCATAAAATAAGAAGACCTTGAACTCAGCCGCCACTGAGTACAAGGAGAAAATGTTCACAAATTACGGGGGAAAAAAAAAAGAAGGAACAGGAAGATTTAATCATCAAGGAGATCGACTGTGTCTTCCCCACCGTTGAAGTCTGCTTCAACGTCATCATCGTGGGTCGCTTCTTCCTTCGGGTCTGCCTCAGCTTCCACTTCGGGTATTTCTGCAGCAATGTTTTCCGCTTTGACAACATCCTTAATAGGGACAACTTCCATATCTTCCTCAAGAGCCACTGTAACATTGGAGATCGTGCTGACAAATTTTGGGAGCTCGGGCTCGTCCGATCGAGAATCAAGGATGATCACACCATCACGGATCGAATAATCACCCATATCTTCCTTTGGAGGATGTTCATGTTCAACCCTTCGCCTTTTCAACCACAAGAAGAAACCTCTCGGCTCTTGCGCTTCTTCTGGTTGCGATGCCTCCTCAAGCCTCCGTTTTCCTCTCTCGTCGATTGAAGCTAGAAGATCTCAAGTGCGTTCTCGAGCAATACGCAGATACAAAGTTGATATGCCCCGTATAGCGTGATCAGCCTCGAGAAGCGGAATATCAATTTTAGCCATTACCTCCTCAAACGCATCATCAGCCTCAAGTTTATTCACTTCGAAGCTTCTTTCAGGAGAGGTACCAGAGTGGTCCTTACCGGCGGCCTCCATGAGATTATGCAAGGAGATGTTATGATTATGTTAAAAAAAAAATTATCAATTAGATCAAGTTGTGTAATAGACATGGAGCCTGGGACAAGGAAAGAAACAATTCTGCAGCGTCTTCTTTATATTTCACAAGTTAACAAGATCTCAAGAAGAAAATGAGTCTTCACTTTCCGTCTACAAAGGCTAGAGATGCGGGATAACAATTAATGGATGTTTATCGAATAATTGAGGACAACTGCCGTGCAAAAGGAAGAAACGCATCTAGCCCAAGAAACTGGACGGACTCTATCCTGGGGACTTGGTTATATCAATGTTCATGGGAGAATATGAGCACAGCGGGCCCGTGTCCGCGTTCGAGCAAATCAGGCGCGTTGCGGGTCCCACAACCTAAGCAGGCATAGCAAGGCTGGCACTCGAGCGGAACGAGCACGAAGCAGGCTCTCAATCGAAGCAGGCACAGCCCCACGGTTGGGCAAAAAAGCCGACCCCACGATTTGAATGCAACAAGCAGGTTCGAAACAGGCACAACAAGGTCGTTCAATCAAGCATGCGCCGGCGGGCCCATATTTATTCAAGTTTGCACGCATCGTGACACGGTTTTCTATGGGCAAAGGAGTGAACGGGTTTATCCACGAGAATCGTGTCTACGAAGTTTTTCAAGTTATAACCTAAGGATAGGTTTTGCATGCAACAATGAAAAAGGAACAAAAAAGTATGTTCATGGCGTGTTCTACTAAGCAATGCTAGCAATATCGACGGTTTTGCTACCAAATTTACTAGTGGAATTAGTCATAATATGGCTTGCAAAGAAGTTTCGTCTACAACGAGATGATTTCTCAAGAGCAAAGAAGTTTACCCAAGAGTTAGGGTTTGCACTAAAAAAAAATATACGAGAACAAGGAAGAACGAACGAAGTACCTACCTCGTAGTTGACAAACGAGCAACGGCGGCGGTGGCGAAGTTCAGCGACAGCAGCAGTTCGGCGGCGTCAACAATGTCCGGCAATAGCGAAAGGAAGCCTGGTCGAGCGGAAAAAAAAAGGGGAAGAGGAAGTAAAATATATATATATATATATATATATAAGGTCAACACCCCTTTATACACAAATAATTGGAGAATCCCAGTAGAAGGAGGATTCCTTTCCTAGCTCAAACGACCAAGGAAGGAAACCGGTCCCACCAAGCCCTATGATCACGCCTGGCCTACTCGCGCGGATGATTGCTAACATGACCGTCCATAATCCTTCCAAGTAAACTTCCTTTATCTTGTCTTCTTACGTTGTATATGTCACCATCTAATGCATCCCCCACAATAATGTAACCATTATGTGCTAGGCAGGGGACTTAATGTTGACAGTAAATTTTAGTTCAAGGCTAAAGTTATAAAACCCAAATTTAATACGCTGACATCCTGCAGAGGATAAAGCTATTTGAGTGATGAATACTTCTTCATTTTTCTAATTCACCTAGAATGGAGCATGTGGAAACAATCCCAAATGTTTTGTGAATTAAATACACAAAATTCGTCCAGGATGGAGCATGTAGCAACAATCCCATATACCCTGTGAATTTATATCGTTATTAATTAATGCATGATTAGCCTTGTATTTCCTGTGTTGTTCCCGCGGAACTCTCATTATTGGTGCGGCATGACGACTGATTTTTGCTCTCAGCAGAGTAACACGAATTTCCAAGTGTCAATAATGAGGCATGCACGAAATACCCGTACAGGCTACATCTCTCGGTGTGTTATACTAGCCCGATAGAGCATACATCTATCGGTGTGTTATACTAGCCCGATTGAGCATATTTGAATCTGGACTGTCCATATCAGTCTCGGAAACAATCACGACCACGCAAGTTGGCCGCATGATTTAACCAGACTAGACGATCCTCAGCAGGAGCATGCTATCACCACAATGACCACCAGCGGGCCGTTTATGCCCTGGTCGGTCGAACACATGCCATACTCCCAAAAGCCACCAAACACCACTGAAAAGGGTGGTCGGGTTGGTATGGAGCAGCTTGGAGGAAGCTCAAATGCGAGCAAGACCGCCAACGACAGCCTCAAAATCAGCCACTACCGTCCAACTGCGTCGACATGATTAAAATCCAAGCGTGGATTATCCCAAGGCTTATTCGGACATGCTTGTCCAAAGACACCAAAGGGCCCCCTCTCTACCTGCCCGGTCGACCATCTCTCGACCTAGACATAGAGCAACGTGCGTTTGCCCAAAGTATGGCTCGGCATGATGCTTAAAGGTCGCAGGAAATTCCACTAAGGTCATAAATCGATCACGACCATCCAACTTCACCGACATATTTGGATGGCTTAGATCAAGCCTATGACCGTGGGACAGGTACACACATGCTCACCACCGCCCAACGTGGGCCCCACACGATCGGCCTCCCCAAGGGGAGGAGCATAACATGCAAAACCGATCGGTTGAAGTTGCATGGGCGTGAACCATACAAAACCCTAATTAGGGTTTGCGGCATGTTACATGTGTCGCTAATCGATCACGAGCGTCCATCTTCGAAAGCTTGGATGGAGCGTGTAGATGTAGACTTAAAAGGTCTCGAGCAACATGATCACCGTGAGCCCACCTACACGCATGAACGATCGACCAAGGCCAACCATGACCGGACGTCTCGAAACGCGCGCCCGAAGTAGGCATGTCGCGCGGTTCCAACTCCTTTGCGGCATGGGATTTCTGTTGCAAATCTATCTCAACAGCTCCACTTTGCCGGTCAAATTGAGTGGCCTAGATCGCACCTTCACGAGACAAGGAGGTACGGACGTGTACACCGGAAGCCGTCTACACGCATGCCCTGGGCCGGTCCCGCCTAAAACACCTCCCATGCTTGGTTTCGACCAAGTCAAGAGTGATGCTTGCACACCTCTTCAAAACCCTAAACTCTATCAACGGTCGCAGATGAGCGTCACAAGATCATCTCATCCGTCCAACTCTACCACTTGGTTGGTCACCCGGCTAGGAGTTAGCGACTAATGAAGCATCCCCATGATCACCGTCCGCCACTCTTCCACATAGAGTGATCGGCCAAAGCATGGCTCGACCATGCAGTCTCCAAACGATCACTCGAAGATGGTTGGACGTGATGCTATTTTAAGACGCTTATCCGTGACTTACTCCGTCAAGCCTTAAAACAGCGATGCTTCATACATGTTGAATATATTCGATGCATTACATGCATAGAATACACACAATTTCATAAATATCGATTTCCTAAATAACTTAGTTATTTAACCTTAGCACCGTATGCTACCTTCTGTGGGTCCCACAATCCATACAATCGAGACATCGAGCATGTCACAAACTGGGGTATACTTACTGGGGTATTGGTCTGGCGTTTTACAGCGTGCAACATGCCATCACAAGAACATGTCAGGAGGCATGGACGGTTAACGATGATAGGAGAAGTGGGCCAAGACGTGATCATCCAATCACCCACACGACCCCACTACTCCATCACTCAACTTCCTCCACTTCCTACGAGATGAGGATTTGCGCTCTATGACTTGTAGAAATAGGTCATTTGCCTATTTCCAAACAACTGAAAAAAAGCACGTAAAACCAAGTGTTGTCATTCGTATCCGTAAAAACACCGTAGCCGATTGCTTACATTATTGCAAAGCCGCCCGATATTCCGATACAAGTCATCAACAGCCAACACCTTCACAATCTCAACACCTTCTTCGCTTCCCTCCCTAAGATCAACCCCATCTCCTTCACTTTGTGACCGAAGCAAGTCCGGAACGGCCATTTCTTGGTTTAGGACAAAATTGTATAGATTGATCTCTCGAATCAAAAGCACTCATGTGCAGTGCATTTGTTTAGGGTTTAGATTCGTTTCTCATCCACACACACCCAAATTTACCAAAAATCGCAGAAACAGTTTTCACCCATAAACAGTTGGGCTCGTCCTACTGTGATTAGGGAACCGACTGCTGAAGAATTGGCTCGTAAGAAGAAGATGGCATCGAAAGACCCATCAACAAGTCTTAAGAGCATTGTAAGTATTTTGCATACCAGGGTCGGCAGGGTAATCAGATCAAAATCTAGCCGGCTGTTAAGAAGCCGACAGGGTATTATATTATCGACCATGCCGGCTATGTGTTGCAGCAAATACCTTTTCCAGATGCCTAAATCATCATAAAATCGGCATGGTTAAAATTATGTTCCTTGCCGACCACATCACCGCGGGAACTCTAGTGACCAAATACCATTCTGACGGTTAAATAGAAAATTGCATGAACTCCTGATGCCTAAAAGTCATAAGGTCGACATGGTAAGAAAATTTCGACCTTGCCGGCCATATCATAGCTGGCATGCTAATGACCAAATACATTTCCGGCGTATACACAGAAGAAAATGTTCTCCTGATGCGAAAAATCAAAGATAAGGTCGGCATGGTAACAAAATTTCCACCTGCCTACGACTGGACTTAGCTCGACATCTGGGAAAACAAACCGTCATTTAAATTTTAAAATTCAAATTTTTTGAAAGTAAAATTGCATTGATTGACTTGTACATATGCACTATAACGGCCAAATTTGGGCACCATCCGATAAATACACTACTTATGTCTACAAAACAACACACAATTATTTGCATATACTGTCCAAAGCTCATATCATCATACACTCCATCTAACTCACCCAATAGCTCTCTACATACAAGAAATGGCATCATTTGATTCAAATGAAGATTTGGCAATCACCAAAGCATGGTACACGGAAACTCGAGTTAGACGTCAATCCTCCGTAAGGGTGGATTCCGTAACCTTTTGGGCTAGGATACACAACAAATTTAGCCAAGAATTTGGAAATCCTAATGTAAGAAGTGTTCAACAAGTCCATGATAGGCACCTAGTCATCGAAAATGCGATACTTACTTATTTAGCTATCCAAAAACCAATTTTCAACGCTCCCCACTTTAACTGGTCCATTGAACAATTTGTAAGTTTTTTTGTGGTTTATTTTACGTGATCAATGTTGTTTGATCTTCCTACTAAACACCACTAACAAAGTAAGTTTGTGTTATGTTTTTGAAGCATGAAGTCGCCAAAGCGCGCTACTTGGAGGAAAAGGGGGAAGCATTCGCATTCGATGCAATCTATCAATTCATGGAATCCAAAATCCCGGAGTATGCCCCGGAGATGATGGAGGGTGTATCGTTCTCGGACGAAGATCGATGGCTTTAGAAGTTTTTGTATAGGTTTTGTGGGTAGACCTCTATGTAAACCCTCACGAGACTATAACTCGTCCACTAGGGTCGCCTAAGGGTTCAAACGCTTGATGCACATGCTAAGTGCATTCGTTTTTCCGTCGACAAGGATTTAGGTTTTATGTTTTAATCAATGTAGTAACCAAAATTGCATGAATAAAGTGAATTACATCTTCCCATTTTCTGTTTTCTGTTTGGTATAAGTACAGAATATGTTCAGTTACGGTTTTTATTTGCATCATATTTATCAACCGTAATTGAGTTACGGTTTGTTACTCAAACAACCATACCAACCGTAAATAATCCCGTGTCTAAAGAATTTATCAAATAATGATTTACGGTTCAAAAGTTAAGTTGACACACCAACCGTAGGGTAGTTACGGTTGGTCTCGATTCATTAGTTACCAACCGTAATTTAGTTACGATTGTTGTCCAAATTTAATTACCAACCGTAACTGGTTTTACGATTGGATCTTCCCCAAATTTAACCAGTTACGGTTGGTACTCGATAACTTACGAACCGTAACTAAGAGTTACGGTTCGTCACGAGCAAAATTGCAACCATAAGTTCTTCTGAAAATTCAAAAGTTTTGATTTTGTTATGTACTTTAGATAATTTTGAACGAGAAAAAGCTAATGAGAACTAATTTAGAAGTATACCGGGTCACTGGAATCACTCATTTTGGTTGAGTGAATCAAAATCTAGGGTTTCACAAATATCACATAAGTTTTCTTTTTCTTCTCCTCTAAACTTTTTTTTTTTTTTTTATAACTCTAAAAATCTGATTTTAGAGTTATAATAAGTGAAAATTAATTATCAACACTAATCTTAATTATCATTACTTATTAACAATAAGGGCTAATTAGTCATTTCCAGATTTTCTTTGATAAGGGGCACTTGAATTACCTTGTAATGACCTTTTTTGTCTTATTAGGTTGCCGCTCCTCTACCATTTCTTGCCGCCCCTATACCAAGATTGTTTTTTTTTACTATGTAGAAACGGTCTGTTTTTTTACTATGTAGAAACGGTCTGTTTTGCAAGTACATACTCTTTTCCTACTACAATAAATAAAAACTGAAACAAAACAAGAAACCCCGTCAACGATTTTCAAATGAAATAAATAAAAACGATTTTCATACTCTTTTTTTTACCAAACAATCAGGATTAGTCACCTGTCAGACAGTCGCGGGGAATTGCCATTACAATACGAATTTATCGACAATACAGAATTTGTTAAGCCATTAGAACAGGACAAAATTACAGAATTTAAAATATCCAGTAGCTTTGACAGTTTTATCAGTTTCTGATTTTGACACTAACTGGTCATCTAAATATAATCTTTTCCTTAAGCAGCATTTGTATACAATTTCCTTAAAATTTTTTGATTCGGATATTCTAAAACCCAAAACTTTTAGGTTTATTTATTATGTTAGACTTAGAAGTTAGACGTTCTTCAAAATCAAACGTATTCTTTCTCTTTTGTTTACCATGTGTACCAAATTTCAATTTTCAGGGCTATTCCCCTGAGATATATGAGCCATGGGCCCATCGCACCCTCTCTATTTTGTAGAGATTTTGAGGTCAATATTGATAGTTCGCCAACTTTGGGTCAGATGGGAACCAATGGGTGTTGGTCAAATGGGAACCATGGTCAAGATGGGAACTGACAGTCGCAGATGTATCAAATCTCTGAGAGTTGATTCCCAGATAGATCTAAATCACCTACCATTCCCAAAATGTGTTGTTTCACATTTTGTTAGGAAAATTGACTTTCAGACATTGGTCTGAAATGTTTGAGCATGAGGTATGCAGGTAGTAATTGTTAAACAGCAAAGGCACGCTCATCTGCCCTTCGATACAAGAAGGCTGATGCTTCCACCCTGTTCAGAGAAACAAAACATTTTAGTCCAAAGCATATAATCCCATATATTCTCCTTCTCAGAACATGATTGTTTTGTTTCTTACCAGCCGGGTTGTACAACAAATCTTCTGCTGGATAAAGCCCAATTAACCTGTTTGGAATGCAATTTGTTAGACAAATATCTCCCATCTTCATTATAGATTTCAACTTTTTACAGGTGCCTCAGGTTATAACGCTAGAGAGGATCAGGATAAAGAGGGGGAATCATGATACCTTATCAGTGCCAGGAGAAGTAGCAACGACGTGAGTGACGCGCTCATCAATTTGATTGGTGCAAATTGCACCAAACTGTTCTGCTGTCTGCCACAGTGGGTGTAATTTGGGATTTGCTACATCAACTGGGAAAACCCTACTGAAGACTATACGACAACCTGCTAAAATCTTTTTTTGCTCAGAAGCCAGGATATTTCTAACATCTAGGTTTTTTAAGCACTGATGAGAGAAAAATGTCTTGTGTATCCTCTCAATTACCTATTTGGCAAATAAAAGTAGTTAGATTACAAAAACACCACAGATATATTGACAAGAGCATGAAAAGCATCCATGGCGGAGTGTCTTACTGCCAAGGAGGATGCCAGAGTCCCATTTTCTGATCGCTCATCACGCCCAATCTCTAGTAGTGACGGGCCCAGCAGTCCAAACTGTCGCCTACTGCAAGGAAAATATATATATCTGCAACAGAACTTTCATTAGAACAGGGCTAACTAAAAGGGCAATGTAATATGTTTACTGTAGTACTCCCCGGAAAAAAAGGTAATAAGTAGTATCAGCACTGAATCTGAGGAATCCTAACCTCTCGACAGCTATCATATTCAGTTTGTGATGAGGCCACACCCTAACAGAATCATCTATGATCACCACAGCTGATTCCATACCCAAAACCCCATCTAGATCCTTGATCTTGGGCCTCTCATCACCATCAAGGGATTCTCCATCATCTCCTCTAGAAATAACTCGTCCAGAAAACAAAGCCCCACTAGGATCAAGCAATTTCGCCATCTCTGTTGCATATCGCTTATTTCCCATTGTGTAGAGATGAAGTTCGAAAAGCTTACTTGCCTAACAAACAGCAATAGAAAAACATTGAATATCAATTTATAGGTGAAGAAAAAGCTAAATTCTAGTACCATCTAAGGGAATATATACCTTCTCCAGGAAATTCCAAACTCCTGGCCTCAACTTTGTCCACATTCCCATGTGAGGAAAACGGAACAGATGCCTCTGTGACTTTCCCCGTTCTTTCTCTTCCTTCATTCTCAAGATTTCTTGGTGGACAGGGTCTATTTCTATAAACTGAATAAGTTGAATTCGCAGTGTAAGCACTTTCCTGAACAGTTAAAAGGAATTAACTTCAGTTGATAAATCAAAACAAATATACCTTGGCAGAATTGAGAAGGGTGTGATCCAGATCCAAAACGAGGCAGAGCTTCTTGGCTGCAAACATTTTGTTTTGTTCCTCTATTCTTCTTTCCCTTTCTCTTAATATAGTTGCTTTCTGTTGTTCATCGTACCCTTCAAATATATGTTCCATCTCTCCCCATGGATTTGGGGATTGAGAAGGTTCTTGTGTATGCTCTTCAGGAGGCAAGCAATTCCTATTTTGCCTGTTATCACAGTCTGTTGCTATAATTGTCGTCTGTACCTTATCCATATTTTCTGGTATTTGTTGTGACGAAACAGGTTCAGCAACAGTTGTGGAGGTGTTACCTATTGATAATATATCAGCAACATTTTTCAGGTTCTTCGTAAACTCCGAAGCAATATCGGGTAACAGAGCAGATTGAAGAGACAGGGTAGTCTGGCCCTTCTGGGTCTCCTGATGACCTTGGTGCTGGAGGGAGAAAGTATCCTTTCCACATTGGCTAACTGAGGGGTCTGCTCCATTTGCTTCGAACTGTTCGAATCTGGGTCTCTTATTTTGTTGAAATGTACCATAGTGGAGATTCTTACGAGGGTCACGGTCTTTCAAGCAGATTTTGGAAAGTTCTCCCCGAGGATTCTGCAAAAAGATAATCATAATAATGGCATATTAAAATGAAACTGCAAGAACGGCATTCACGCTATTAAATTTGAAATTACAGGCAACAGTAAACCACTATATTTCGAAAGTAATGTCCAAAATAATCTACCATTTTCTCCGGACTAGAAAAATGAAGTGTCGAAAATCAATTAAGGTTTATGATGAAAGAAGCAATAAACTGAATTTCGAAGTATAGTTCAAAAACAACAATACGGACAGAATTTATTTTCAATCTTGTGAACATCCAGAGAGTGAGGATTCAAGAAATAAGTAGAATGTTTTTATCATGCTTAAATAATGCTACCATAAATAGAAAGATCCGGCAGACGAGAGAGAGAGAGATAAAATACAAGAAAAAATGTCCAACAATTGAACAAGGGTCCATATTCATCAAACGCATAAACCATACTGCAAGGGGCCAAGGGCAGTTGAAATTGGAAATGCTCACCGTTGATGTTTCATCTGTAGTTTGAGGTTTCACAATAGGTTTTTCTCTAGGATTCAAATACTTTTTGAACAAGGGTATTCTTTCAAGTGTCGCCGTCGAACTGGACCGGGAAGTTGCCTCTTTGGCAGAATCTCCAGACTTTTGCTGGGAATTTGTTCCTAATTGACAATATTTCTTAACTAGATGTACCAAAGTGGTTGAGTTCACTCCAACGTCCTTTATTAAATCCGACAAAGATACTACATTAGTGGTATCCATTAATGCAAACTGCTCCCTCTCACCGCTCTGTACATTATGGGTCTCAGAAATAGCCAACTGTTTTGCACCATGTTCTGCTTTCGTGAGATCAGATTTCATGTTTCCTGACAAGTTATTTTCTAACGGCCCATTAGGTTGTGTTTTCTCAGTAACATCAGAGGGTGCAAACCCATTTCTTTGCCTCTTCAAGGAGAGACCTTCCAGCACAGACTCTTCCCCGATACTACACTCCCTAGATTTCAGCATTCCTCCAATGGGCTGGCTTAAAGAAGCCGATTGAGAGGAACTATTGACAGCTGGAGTAACCACTTCTAAATGTGCACGCCCAGGACTACTGCTTAACGTAGGACAACTTAGACCAGGACAATCTGAATCCATCTTGCCAGTAATACCAGCAACCAATGTCTCTTTTGTTGAGCTCACCATGTAGGGTGCAGAGCTGACATGATTTGATAATTCCTGTGCTTCCCCATCCCCATTCCCCTCATGAAGTTCCCTTGAAGGAGATGGATTTGGGAGCCCATCAATCAGAAGGTTTGATCCCCGACCAAATTTAGGTTGATAACTAGAAACTACTTTGGGGGCATCGCTTTTGCACAGTTGAATCATGGCTTCTTCGGATTCATCTCCTAAACTAATGGCAGGTAGGTTTGACTGAGCTTGATTTTTTGTTATTGACAAAGGTTGCAGGATTTCACGTGTGGGGGACGGAAGGCTATCCATATCATGATGTCTGTGAAGATCCACCAGAGGGCCAAAGCCTCCAGTACCCATTTTACAAGATGTCAATCCAGTTCTTAAAGCCTCAGGCCCCATGTTTCTATCGATGCGAACTCTTGGTTTAACAGATATTGCCTGCAAATTTAGTTTCTTTAAAGAACTTAAACCCTGAAGAGGGGGATTTTCAACGGAAGGTACCAATTCCTTAGCTTCACTTTTCATCAATACCTCTTTCTCTATAGGATATGCCTTCCCACTTGAAACATCAAATGGGGCATCCAATGAATGCAGCATGACATCTATCTGTAGAAGGAGAGACAAAAAATTTGAGTTTACTAAAAGTCTAAAACATTTTGCTTCTTCATTGTTTTCAACTAAACTAAATAGCAGTCATTGGTCTGTTGGCAAACCTCTTTCATACACTCTGCTGCCAGTAGTCTAGAACCTTGGGTCTTAACATAGGTGAGCAGCCTGGAACAACAAGAAGTGTTATATACCAAACAACTAAACGCAACAACAGCAGTGGCAAGAACAGTGATTCTAATATAAGTTTGGTGAGCTGAAAATAACCTCTTTAAAACAAGTGTATTATCTTGTTTCTCTGAAGGCGTCATGGTAGAGAAAACCTACACGAAATTCGCACTGTATAAGAACCAAAAAAGGGTAAATTTATAATCATAAACGAAATTTAAGAGCAATTAACAGCATCATACTGCATTCAAAGCTTGAATTCCAGTAAAAGATTTCTGAAATAGAACTTCTCCTTCTGCGCCGCAAACTATCAGCTGCAAACTTTCCAAATATCGTATACAAATTCCAGCAAACGATCTACAACAGTTATTGACATTATCAAATCAGAAAACAAAGCAATTAACAAATTCAACTGACCCAATTTTTTCAGTCTTATTATAAGCTCTATAGAGGTCCAAATTGGGCAAACTTACTTCTCATCTTCGTTCACAGTCACATTAGTCAACTCTTTAGCAGTCGGCCGAATCTGATTATCATCACCTAATTCCATATTTTTTGTATCAAAGTTATCACCATTAGATTCATCTTTTTCATCATCCTCATCATCGTCATCCACATTTACAACATCCAATTCATCAATCTCACCTTCTTCTAATTCATCATAATCCACTTCAATCTTACACTCACTCTCACTCTCATCACTACTATCGTCAATTACAACAGCATTCACTAAATCCATGCCCTCCATCTTACTCTGAACAAGGAAATCATGATAAACAAAGTCATTCTTATTTCTCGATACAGAATAATCTGATAAATCCTCCATATGAACCTTAGAATTCAATCTCGACGATACAGAACCGAAATCTTCTTCAGTAATCTCTTCAACGGACATATCATCAGAGATTTCCCCTTCTTCTAAGTCATCATCGATCATACTTACCTTATTTTCCATTGAAATTAGGGTTTCCTGATTATCTACAGTCATATTCTCTTATAAATTGTAAATCCAAATCTGAAATCGAATCGATATCAATAGCTTTTTCAGGTGATCGGAAACGAACCCTAGATCTTACGAATCGTTGAGACCGTAAAATCCCTCCTCTCAGGAGAAAACTAGCCTGGCGCAGATTTTTTGGAACTGAAAAGAAAAAAGAAAGAAAAGTAAAATAACTCGGCGTGGGTTACATATTTATAGACAGCCGCGTTTTGGGATTCTTTTTCTTTGGTTATTAACCGTAGATTTAGAAAGATTTGAAATGTTAAATCTCTTACTTCGAGGGATCCGTGTGGTGTACGTTGCAAGGATGGACCTAAACCCTTTATTAGGCTAGGTCTAAACGTGGTCCAAGATTGAAGCTATTTCTTGGATCCACGTCACCAAAATACAACGCCTGGGCGTAATAGGAATCCGAGATTCTGTGTTGATGCGCATTTTAAAATCACAAGAAGACGCAGCTTTATAATCGTGTTTCCTGTAGGAATACTCAAAAATTGGGTTTCAAATTGCGTATTGAATGTGTTGACTTGACCCATGCGCGGTTTGAAATCAGCATTATTGACCGTGTTGACCGGTCAAAGCGCGATTTCAAATCTCGTGTGGAAGAATATTCTCGTAAATTATTCTCTCGATATGCATTTAGGAACTGCGTGTGATGCTTTTTCAGTACGCAGTTTCAAACTACGTCCCTTGGATACTTCCAACTTGGATCCAAGCTAAACGCAGCACTCATTCTGGATCACTCGAACTATTCACCCATATACGACACTTCAACAGTGTCTAGTGTGGGATCTTGGATCCCATTGTAGCCAGCCTTAGTGAGTGTACTAGGAAAGACACGGACCATAAAAACCTGGCGAGATTGGGTATACCCAATAAGACAAAATAGGGTCATTTTGAAGTAAAGTCAAGCTACCCCTTAACCTATATTTTTCTAAATGGCTAAAATGCCCCCACAATGATTAACTCTAATTTAATTACAATGATTAGATTAGTTAAATTAGTTAGATTAGTTAGTTGATTTAGTTTTAAGTTGGGTTTTAGAAATCATTTAGAGAGAGAATTAGTATGAAGGAGTAGAGGAGATTTTTTTTTGTGGGGGGGGGAGTTAGGGTTTTTGTGAAATTTGTGATATGAGTGATTCTAATCCTGATTTTGAAGTGGGGAGTCTTCTAACTTTCCTCCTACAGATGAGTACTTGTATGATGGTGTACCAGACCATGATCAAATGGATTATATGTATGACCCTCACTTTTATTTTCCTCAAACTCATGATGGGTATGGAAGTGATGAATGTATTGAGCCAAACGAAGAATCCAATGACCAAGAAGAAGAGAATGGAGCTGCAAGTAATCGGGTAGACAACCTAGGTGGTGAAGATTGTGATTTTTCCATGCAAATGATCGATTTTGGTTTTTTTTTTCAATTCTATCAGTATGGGGTCGGCAAGGTCGACGCTTGTCGACCATGCCTGCCGTAAAAGCCGCGTGGTTCTACTTTGCACAACGTGCCGACTTTTCATGAGCAAAGACTACGCCAGCCAGTTGTAAAAAAATTTTAACCTTGCCTGTATCAATTTTTTTGAAACACTTTCAGACCTTGCCGGCTGTTTCCATGTCGGCAATGTTTATATTCTCTTACGTGCCGGATTTTTCTAGCCGGCAGTGTTTTATATGTCGAACCTGCCGACCTTGGTAATGCATATCAACTAAACTTTTGATATTTTGTAGATTGTGGCATTGGTACCTATGGCGGATCAGCCTCAAGCTCAGAAAATTAGGGGTCCCGATACTTCCGAACATTATGCTAATGATTTGGAATGGAAGGAAAAAGACGACGCGGTCAATTGGATTGTTGAGAAAGCCAAAGAGAAGATGTGCGTTCTAGTGAAAAACACCCAACAAAAAGATACACTGTTTGAAATGGTATGTGAGTCTTATGGGTGGCCGGAGGAAAGTCACAAGAGAAAGGGTTATGTGTATGATAAGAATACGACTAGGGTGTACAAGACGAAGTCAAAGAAGTGTGGATGCCCATTCAAGATTATTTTTGGGAGGAACAAAGATACCGACAATGTGTGGAGAATGAGTAGAGTTGATGTTGGTTGGCATAACCATAAAGATCCGGAAACTCTTGTTGGGCATTGTCAAGTTGCCAAGTTGAAACCGCACGAGTTAGAACAAGTAAGAACAAGTTGGGGAATTAAACCAAGTAAGCTCAAGAGGGATGACCCGCGTAACCTTTCTTCATTGTCTACAATTTATGCGGCCAAGGCAACTATTAAAAGAATTGAATGGGATGGAAGAAAGGTGATGGAGGAATCACAATGGTTAATACACAAATACAACTACACGGTGAGACACCATGAGTCATCGGAGGGGAAGGTGGATCGTATTTTTCTTGCGCATCCCGATATGATTCAATTGGCGCGTTGCTTTTACCAAGTTTTGTTCATGGATTGTACTTATAAGACGAATAGGTACAACACGCCTTTGTTGAAAATTTTACGACAAACCTCGGATAAACAATCGTTCACGGTGGCATGGTGTTTTATGGATCGTGAGAAGGATGATATTTATATTTGGGCATTGGAAACTTTGAAGCTTCTCTACCACGAAGACGAAACTCCGGGGGTTATAGTCACCGACAATGAGCAAGCAATAAAGAACGCCGTGAGTATAGTCTTTCCCAATGCACAAAATTTCCTTTGCACTTGGCATATACAATGCAATCTTAGAAAGAATTGTAGAAGTCATATCCAAAAACCGAAAGCAAAGAAAGGAACTAAACGTGAAAAGGGGGAAGATGAATGTCTTAGCAAACTAACTAAAGAGGAGCGAGAGAAGGAGAAAGAGAAAGAAGACGAAGAATGGAAAGAAGGTGAGATTAAGTTTGGGTTATTCATGAAAGCGTGGGATAAGGTGGTTTGGTCGATGAGTGTGGGAAGATATGAGTTAAACTTGAAGGATTTCGAGGATGATTGGGGGACTAATTACCCCAAAGTAGTGGAATATTGCAAGAAACAATGGTTGAGGCCACACAAAGAGAGGTTTGTGTATGCTTATACTTACGACTATAAACATTTCAAACTTGAATCCACGAGTATGGTAGAGCAAGCTCATGGGAAACTAAAAAGTCTACTTTTCACGAGTCAAAATGGGATTTTGACGGTGCAACATGATATCCATGAGTACACTAATAATGATATCGACAAGATAAAAAAACAATTACAAGAAAGTAGCTTCCGGAAGTTGAAGGAGTTGAAGGAGGATGATTGGTTGCTTGTTGGTATACATAGAAACGTCTCCCATTGGTCAATACGTTTCATGATGAAAGATCTCGCATTGTTTAAAAAGTTTAAAAAGTATGATGACCCGAACACTCCCTGTAAGTGTAGGATAATGAAGGCTATCGGACTTCCATGTCGTCATATGCTTGGTAGGTATAAAACTCCCATTCCTCTTGATGATATCGATCCTTATTGGAAGCAATTATCTTTCAAACCGGCTCCAAGAGAAGATCCCGGTGAAGAGTTTGGCGACATGGAACTTGGAAGAATAATCATTGAAAAGTTCCCCAAGACGAATAGGTTGGACAAACAAACTATGAAGCACAAGTTGATGCCGATTGTTTACCCTTTTATGGAAAAACTTGAAGAACCGGAGAAACAAGATCCTAATGGTAGACCAACTACCAAAAAGAAGAGGGCGTAAGAAAGAGAACAAATCAAAGAGTTTTTGAGTACAAATTGCGATCAAGATCAATCCGAAAGAGAACAAATCAAAGAGTTTTTAAGTAGAAATAGTGTTCAATCCAAAAGGGAAAACATTAAAGAGCATTTGAGTACAAAGTGCGATCCATCCGGACATGTTTATACCGAGGCGCAATACAAGGAGGATCCCGCTAAAAAGAAAAGAGGTTGTCCAAGGAAGGATTCAACTACACCAACGATCTCTAACTTGAATACAAATGGCACTCTACCTCTTGAGAGTCAATCAAGCGTGGAATTTGTTGGAAAGATAAGGGGTCGGCCAAAGAAGGATTTAACTACACCAACCGTCTCTAACTTGAATACAAATGGAACTCTACCTCTTGAGAGTCAAGCAAGCCAAGGAGATGTTGCGAATAAAAAGGTCGTCCAAAGAAGGTAGTAAAACCAGTGTTGCAAAAGTATCGCAATCAACTCCCTCCAAATATTAAAGATTTCGTGATTGGTACCGATGATGTTCCGAAAGATGGAAATTGTGGGTTTCACGTTATCTCGCAACAATTGGGACACCTAAGTGGAGCGGTTGAAGAGAATATCACCCAATGCCAATACATTAGAATGAACTCCCTCCAATAGATTTGAGTGAGGAGTGATTATGATTAGGGAATAAAGCAGCTTTTTGTGTAGTGTACAATGGAGTACTAGACAAAACATTCGTACTTTTTGGAGTACTTTTGTAATCGCATGCGTGTTTTGTGCAATGTACTTTGGAGTGCTACAAATGAATGAAATAGATGTGTTTTTTTGGGTGTATTCTCATTTGGTCGGCATCATATTTATTACCAAACCTTGCCGGCTCTCCCAGGGTCGGCACGGCATTATTTCGTCAGAGTGCCGGCCGCAATGCATGACAGTACAGGAAAAAGCTGCCTGATATGGTCGGCAAGGTCTGGCTTTTGCCAAGCTGCCGACGCTCTACGCCGACAATGTTTATGAAATTTACCATGCCGGCTAAGAAATCCCTTAAAAAGATTGTTCCTGGATGTTTTTTTCTATCAAGCCGGCAACGTCCTGGTTTTTCCAGGTTGCCGACTTTTATTGCGCCGGCATTGTTATTGAGGAGAACCATGTCGTCTAAGAACTCCCTCAAAAATTGTTCATGAATGTTATTTTCTATAAAGCCGGTAAGGTGTATTATAATATCCATGCTTTGATGAACAACCGATCGGAAAGCTTTTAATATAGGATAATGCCGACTATGAGGGCGCCGGCAAGCTTCTAATTTAGGACAATGCCGACTATACATCGGATACAACCCTTAATTAAAGCATACAAACGTTAAGAACTTTACCCTAACACATTTGGGACATAGATAGTATCTTTTTCCGATACACAATTTCTTAGGAGAGGTAATTAGCTTCATCTTACCGTCGCAACATGGATCTGTGCATGGTAGAAGGTTGATTTTAGCAACTTCATCTTCATACGGAGCTACACGCTCATCTATCCAATAGAAAACCCACAACAAGTGCATTTTGAAGCATACGGCTGATATACACCTCCTATTGCAAAATTTCATGAGAAATAAGAATCCCTTACAACCTTCAATAGTGCATTTGCTTCCTTCAAAGGGACAATCGTTTGCAAAATGACCACTTAGTGTACAAAGACTACAAATATTTGGTGGTGAAACTTCCATTCTTTATGTAAGGTTGAAGATGAAGTTGAGAATGCTTTTATAATAACAACATACCTAATATCTTGATTTTGAAATTTCTAGCCGTTGAGCATTCAATGGGTTGTACTTTGTACCTAAAAGGTGCAACTAACATTTAGGTCGGCAAGGTATAGATTTCATACCATGCCGGCCTCAAGTACTTTGTCTAAAACTGCATAAACAAAATAATAACTTCTAAAGCAACTAAAACTGAAAATTAAAATAAGTTTAACAAGTCTAAAACCACAATCTAAGAGTTCAAAACATAATGTAATAGTTCAAACCACAATAAAGTTTCTAAAGCAAGTAAACATAATAAAGTTTAAGAATTCCAAGGATCCTTCTCATTGTTGTTATCTTCCTCCCCATCACTAGCTTTTTCACCGACATCAGCTTTTGCTTTTCCCTTCCCCTTCACTGGACCTATGTAGTCACCATCCTCATTGTAATATGGGTTCACTCTAGAAAAGTCACATGCCCTGAAAAAAGTTCTTGGATCAACCTCCTCTTCTTCCTCCTATGATGATGTGCATTCTTCATAGTTGAGGGGATTGCTAGGACTGTTCATAAACCTTAGAAATTCTTCTGGATTTTTCTTACCCATCAAACATAACTTTCTAAACGGGAAATTCTCTTCAGTTTCATCTTTAGGATCTTCTAAATTGGGATAAATTGTGTACAAATATTCAAATAGCTCTTCTGCATTGTTAACAAGACAAGGTAGATCTTCTTTTGTTTCCTCTAGGAACCTAAACAATGCACAAATAAGATATATGAAAACAAACAACACAACACTGTTGATCTTCTTCCACTGGTCGGCAAGGCCGATAAACTAAACAGTGCCGACCACCATATGGTCGGCAAGGTGTAAACCAACTACACTGCCGACTACAGTAAAGTCGGTAAGGTGTTAACCAACTACCTTGCCGACAAATAAAAAGCCGGAATGGTCCTATTTATGAAAGATGTCGACTAATAACTTAGGAAATTAAGGTTTCTGTTGCCTAACGTCGGCACGGTACAAGTCTAAAATGACGCCGACCAAATATAATACGGCATGGTTGGTTATTATACCCTGTAGGCCCTGGTTATTGTCCAACAATGGCCATGGCTCTGATGAAAAGTCGGCAGGTTATTCATCCTGAGACCATGCAGGCTCTTTCAAAATACCAATGGTCGGCGTGTTGTTCAACTATCGACCTTGCTTCAGGCCAAAAAAATCACGAAAATCATAATTTTCGATTTGTAACCTAATCTAACAATCATATAAAACAAAACAATAATGGGTTTGAGTTTATAAATCACTTACAATCTTCTTTTCGCCTTTAGAGGTTTCTTTTCAAAGATCTTCAAGGATTGCATTCTTGGGTTTACTCGTTCCAACCTTTCCCTTACCTTTTCCTCTCGATTTGGATCTTTTCATGTTACCAGTTGAATCTCTCTTGCTGCTGGATCGTTTAGAATCAACCATTTTTTGTATAAAATCAAAATTGAAAATTTTGGTTGATTTTAGGTTTTTGGAATGAAAGAGAAGAGGAGAGGGATTAGAGAAGAATGATTGGAGGAAGATTAATCAGTTTTTAGTTTTTAAGTTTAGGGTTTAGTTTTAGGTTAATTAGTGTAGGGGTATTAAAGTAACTTTATCACGTTTTGGCCTCCCCTTAGTAAGGGCACATGTCCATTTAAATTTGGGTATACCCCAATCTCGCCAGGTATAAAAATCTTTTTTTTTTTTTTTTTTTTTTTTGAAGAGAAAAGGAACTCAACAGAGTTCTACATTATTAAAGGACCTCAAATAGAGAGGTTTGAAAGAATACAAAGAGGTGGTTCCACCACATATTTACATTGTCATGCATAGCATGTTGGCATAATATATGGGCCAAACTATTTGCTCTTTTAGGAACAGAAACGAAAATTACATTGTCAAAAGATGATACCAAATTCCTGACTTCTAGAATCGTTGATCTAATGCTCCAAGGAATTTGAGATACTTCTCCAAGCACAGCAGAAGTAACATTCGTAGCGTCCCCTTCAATAATAATTTCTTTGAAACCGAATCTTAAGCCTAATTTCATTCCCAGTTTACATGCCAAAGATTCTGCTAATAATAAAGAAGTATAATCAAAAGTACATGTACCGCACCCCAAGAACATTCCATTATGATCTCTAGCGATTGCTCCAGCTGCACCATTGTTAGGAATAAAGGTTGCATCAACATTTATCTTAACAAAAGGGTTAGAAGGAGGAGACCAGTGAGGAGATCGAAATTCTTGAGAAGTAACATTTGAATCTTCTGAAGTCCCGTAAAAGCACATATTAAAATCTTGTGTAGCATTCCTGAGAATCAAATCTTCAGAGAAAGTTACTTGAGAGAAAACAATGTCGTTTCTCATCTTCCACAAATTCCAGATAATGCACATTTTCATTATAAAAGAGTTATTGATATTGACATCCATCCAGTCTATTAAAATCTGTTGAATGTTAAGCACTGGAGAAGGATAATATATGTTTAAGTTGGCCTTATCAAAAACTAACTTTGCTTTTGGGCAATCAAAGAGGAGATGTGCAATTGATTCTTCTTCAAGACCACAGAAAGAGCAGTTAACATCAATAGAAGAGACGAACCTGCCGATATTTGCTTTTACTGCAATGCCACTGTGAATTACTTTCCACACAAATATATGAATTTTAGGTAGAAGCTTGGTGAAGGACAAAAATTTCTTCCATGGGAAAGAACTTAAATTTGATGAAGATGGTAAATTGTTTGATAGAAGATGATAACATGATTTGGTCGAGAATTTCCTTGAAGGAGTACAAGACCAAACTAATGTATCTTTAGTTTCAGTTTCCTCACTTAGGTAGATGGATGTGATGAGTTGAACAATATCTGAAGAGAATAAATTATTCAAGAGGGTGACGATCCAATACCTTGTATTAGGGATCAACAGGTCAGAGACCTTGCTAATGTTGATCGGAAGAGTAGGCCTGCTAATAAGGTGATCCAAACTATGATGGAGCCATGGATCATTCCAAATATGCACTGAGTTCCCATCATTAACTTGCCAGAAAATTCTATTCTCCAGGATATGACGAACTTCCAATAAACTGCTCCATGTCGCAGAACATTTATTAGGTTTTTCAGCCAGCCAAAAAGAGGAATCTTGAAGATACTTTGCGCTCAAAAGTTGAACCCACATAGCATCATCGTTTTCTAAAAACCTCCAGACCAGCTTGCAGATTAGAGCAATATTCATCAATTCTATGTTTTTGATCCCCAAACCACCAAATTCTTTTCTTAACTCCATCTTCGACCAATTCATAAAGTGGATCTTCCTTTCCTCGGTTGAGTGACCCCACCAGAAATATCTTTGAATCTTTTCGATTTCATGAATAACACCTTGAGGCAGCAATCAAAATCCCATGAAAATAAACTGGAATAGATGCAATGGTTGATTTAGACAGAACTGTTCTCCCTGCATAGTTAACAAAGTGAACTCTCCAGCCTGGCAGTATAGAAGTCACCTTATCCAATAGAAAATCGAAGCTAGAAATTTTGTAATCTAATTTTAAAGGATATATACCTAAATATTTATCCTCCACTGTCATCTGCCTAACACCCAGATCTTGAATAGTGACTTGTTTCATCCATTCAGGGATTCCTTTGCTAAAGTGGATTGAGGATTTGTCATAATTGATAAGCTGGCCTGAAATTTCTGCATATTCCCTGAGAAACTTCTTCAAGTTATGAACATTGACCCTGGTATTTTCTCCAAAGAAAAATAAATCATCTGTAAACATCAGATGTGAGATTGTCGGTGCACGGCTATTAATTTTGTATCCCTGGTAGAGGCCTTGATGTTCATATACTGATGCATAAGAAGCGATAATCCTTATGAACAGATTATAAAAAGGGTTGGAGATAAGGGACAGCCTTGACGAATCCCCCGTTCACTACAGAAGTTACCTTTTGGTGATCCATTGATGTTAATTGAAAAAGAGGTCGTTGAGACACACGCCATTATCGGAGAAAATGCTGCTCCAGAAACACCCATAATATGTAACATATCACCTAAGAATTTCCAACTAACCCTGTCGTATGCCTTTTCCATGTCAACTTTCAGAGCAAAGTGACCATTAACAGCTCGAGAGTTGTTCATTAAATGTAATAACTCTTTTGCAATGATAATATTGTCAAGAATCTGACGACCACGAACAAATGCATTTTGAGACCAGCAGATGAAATCCTCTAAGTAGGGTTTGATTTTATTTGATAATATCTTGGTGACAATCTTGTATAACACGTTGCATAAAGATATTGGACGGTAATCATAAGGCTTTGAAGGATTCTTTATTTTCGGGATCAAAGTTATATTTGTATAGTTCAATGACTCTGGAAAAGATGAAGATTGGAAGATCTGTTGAATTAATTTGAATACATCTGAACCCACTATATCCCAGCATTTCTTGTAAAAAATAGGTGAATACCCATCCGGACCAGGAGAAGTATAGGAGCCCATTTTACTAACCACTGCTTTGATATCTTCCATATAAGGCACTCTACATAAAGCTTCATTATCCATCTCAAAATTAGATTGGGATTGAAGAGAAAATTAAGGGATATTAGGCATACTTGGTTGTTGAAATAATGACTGAAAGTGATGTATAAGAACATAAGCAATTTCTTCTTGATCTGAAATCCAACTCTGATTATCAACCAGTAAATGGCTGATAGTATTTTTGCGCCGTCTATGTTGAACAGATAAATGAAATAATATAGTGTTGCGATCACCATCTTTCGCACATTGTTGTTTCATACGCTGGTCCCAGTATGTAGCCTCCATAATAAGATAATCGTTCAGCTGCGCAACGATCATTTTTTCTCTTTGGATATTTGCAGCTGTGGGTCTCCATCCCTGAACTCTCAATAATTTTGTTTTAAGAATTAACATTCTGTGTTTTATACAGCCAATTCTTCCTTTGCTCCAAGCAGAGAGAAAAGATCCTAGCTCTCGAAGTTTAGATTGAATACCTTTAGTCTCATCTTCTGACCAACATTCTGACACTTTATTCATGAATTCAGGGTGCGACAGCCATAATGCTTCAAACTTATATTCAGGTGGTGTAGTGACAATATTTCTGCAAGTATTTAACAGAATCGGAGAATGATCACTTGCAATTCTCGGTAGATGTAATACAACAGCTTTATGAAAAGTTATACACCATTCCGGGTTAGCCAATACTCTGTCCAAGCGTTGTCTGATCAACCCTTCAATTGCACGACCATTAGTCCAAGTGTATGCTGGCCCCTTATAACCCAAATCAATCAAGTGATTCTGCTGAATAAAATTGTTAAAATATGAAAGGTTACAAGAGGACCATAAATGCAAAAAAAAAGATGCCATGGGATTCTGATTCCTTGTTGATTGATTATAACGTGAATAAGATTGAGTGATTGTAAGATGATTTCCAGATGAATCTCCTCCTTCCAAAGAAGCCATAAGCCGCCACTTCTTCCCACAGAAGAGACAAAGCAAGTATTTTGGAAACCAAATTGATTAACTCTTAAAGCAGACAAACTTTCTTACATATTTGTTTCAGATAGAAAAAGGATAGATGGATTAGTACCTCTGAGGAAATTTTTCAAAGATCGAATTGTTGGAGGATTCCCTAACCCCCAACAATTTCATGATAGAATTAACATTTATCATGCGGCTGTTTAGGGTTTGCCGCATTACCATCATTAGAAGAGGATCCAGGTACCAATTTTCTCTGAGCTTTGGGATATGGAGAGTTAGACCGAATATATCTTTCCTCTTGTCTTCTCTTAGGCGTTCTTGCTTCAGATGAGTGATAAGATTTAGATGGAGGTTTAGCCACAACCTTTTTTCCCTTGTCGGAACCAATAATTCTTGTGTCCGCAGAATGTGAAGATCGAATAACCAAAGCATTATCTAAGCCAACACCAGAATTATGACCTTGAGAAGATCCCAGAAGCATTCTTTCCTTGCCAGAAGAATCACCATTGTACGTGATACTTGTCTTTCTACCCCTTTCAACACCGTAGCAATATGGATAAACCAAGATTGGATTAAGATAGTCTTGGTTTTCAGAGAAAGGTAGAACAGCCTTTGGGTTAAAATTAGAAGACCATTGTTGGTCTATCCTTGATGAAGAATGAGACGAAGTTTCCCCTCTTTGCATATTCTGCATACCCAAGTGTACTGGTACATTAGGATTGTCTCCAGTGTTCGGGAAGAAATCTGAACCAGAAGGCCTCCGTTCAAAGTTTAAGAATTCCATGAATCTTCGTTCAACTCTAAAATTATCTGGGATCACTATTTCTGATCTTAGTCTGCTGGATGATATATTGCCTGAAGCAGTAACGTTCTCAAATCTTTGATGATTAGTAGATTGAAATGCAGAAGTAGAAGGATATATTGTAGGGTTTGAAGTAGACCTCGCTGGAGTATGGTTAGAAGTTGGTGATGTATTTGCATATTCATCAACCACATAAATATCTTTGAACGTTGGGATTTCAGATGCATGTGACTTGATAGAGGCATTAATTGTTGGAGAGAAATTCGGTCGTATCATCTCCATTGCTTCTGCATGCAACTCTTCTGGATAGTTGGTAAAGATATAATCTTTGAGAACACTAACTTTTGAGCAGAGTTTCATCGAATGACCAATGCGACCACAAAATAAGAAGAATTTAGGCAATCTGTCATATTTTATGGTAACCACATAGTCGGGATTGTTTGGTAGCGGAAAAGCTAGAGCTTGAGAGAGCGGTTGGTTGATGTTGATGTGGGTTTTTGTTCTAGCAAATTTTCCCCAAGAAGTAGCCTCATAACCCCGAATCGGTCTTGTTGTTCCTAATTGAGAAATATACTCGAAAACAAACATGGCAGATAAGTTTTCCACAGGGAGACCATGTATTTGTAATTCAAATTCCACAGTTTCAAACTTGTAGTCTGATGGGAGTTTTCCAGGTAAGCATTTTTCCAACGCATACAATTCTTCTTTGATAATCCAGGGAGTGCCCTCCATAATCATAATCGATTCTGCATAAGACTCAAATTTGATTAAAAAAGAATCGTTTGCGAAGGCTGAGATGTAGTATGGATGATTAGTTTTCCAGAACTTCTGCAATATCTCTCTTACTGTGTTGATCTGTGGAGGTTTTGCTTTGATGATTTTGATAACTAAGCAATTATGGTGGTTTAATTTGGCACCCAGAAAATTAGTGTTCAGGTTAATGGTGGAAGCAGATTTTTTCCTGAGATAATAAGTTGGATAAATGTTATAGAAAATCATTATCAGGATTGTATTGATGAGAATTCATGTTGGTGTTGTTTTTGTGAAATGAGAAAGGGATGCCAATACAGACAATATTATAGGTTTGAATAAAACCGATCAAAGGCAGTTGCTGAGTAGTTTTTGGCGGTTACAGGTGAGATGGGTTTCAGTAACTGTCGAGTAAATGGGTTGACGATGAAGATAAGCCTGGAATAATGGAGATCATGGGAAAAATAGGAAACGAGGGATGATTATAACATTGATTTCCTTACTTGGAAATCAGGTTGGTGGAGAAACTTGCCTTTGATTTTGGTTTTTCAGAACTGCTACTTTAAGAATGTGAAGAATTGTGCGAAAAGTTAATAAATTGATATAAAAATTGGGGAAATGATTACATTAAATGATTGGTAATTAATGAATTAAAGGAATCAGAGAAAAGATTCAAAGAACAGATGATTGAACAATGATTAAATCATGGAAGCATTCCAAACTGAAACTGAGATGATGACAATATGAACAAGCAAGACTACATTTGTGAAAACTTAATCTTCACACACAAACCCACCGGCCAACCATAAAAAGTTTAAAAAAAATAGGATTGTGACTTTGTGAGGGATTTATAGCGCGTCTCGATACCACGACCAGAAGTCAGAAGTAGAACTATTTTTATTCATAAAGTTTGTTTTTAGATTTTGAAGTCGTTTTGAAAATAAATACCCAAACTGATTTTGGCTTTCCGATTTCTAAAAATCAAAAAGCAACTTCTCATGTGTTATTCAAACGGACTATTACAGAGTGTCTGGATACCAGAAGCAGAAGGTAAAAGCAAAATTATTTTGCTTCACAAGAAGCTGACATTTATGCTTCTAGAAGTCGTTCTGAAAAATTACAGCCAAACTGATTTCTGACTTCTTGACTCTCAGAAGTTCAAATGCAACTTCTTAATGTACATCCAAACACCCAAGTGTTTTGTCCTTTCCAAAGATTGTTAACTTGCATTTCTTTCCCAAAAATTTCTAATCAACGAATTCTCTGTTTGTCAAGTGTTTTCTCAATTTTCCAGTTAGCTAACTCAATAACATTGCACATGTGGTAAAGATGTTTTGAGAGTACTACCAAAAATGTTTCCATCCGGTTAATGATATTAGAGAGATGCTACAATAAGACACTTGCAACACGAGATGGAATAATCATGACAACATTTTTTTTCCTAGACAGGAATTAATTATTCTGGTGTTTCATATGTCAGATTGTATCCTCTAATACATGATTTTGTATGCTTGAAAGTTATCAAGATAATTTGACCATGTTACCCAATTTAGAAATTGCAACATGAAACTTCACAACAGTATGGTCAATTCAGTTTTCAACCCTACCAACCATAGAACCGTACATGTCGGGTTTATTGTGAGCTGCACCAACTAAGAGTATAGTTTAAGATTGGGTAGGTTTTGAACCGCCCGATCCATAGCTCGGTCTGTCTGGTTCGGTTTACGATTTACCGACGATTAGTAAACAAGTCCGAGTTAAAGCGGGTAAACCGAAAATCTAGATCGGCCCGACCTTAATTTCTAATATCCCTGTCCTTGTTCCAGTTCTACGGTAACTTAAATCATGTTCCAGTTCTACAGTAATTTTATTCATGTACTTGTTATGACAATAAAGTATTTATGTGTACTTTGCAATAGTATAAAATAATTAAAAAATAAATATTAACAAGTTATTAATCAGAATCAATACCAAAATTTCTAAAAAAATTACTCTCTGCAACTAAATTATGAAATTTAAAACTTAAAAATAAAATCCAAAATATGAAACAAAGTCGACGGACCAACTAAGTTCAAGCAATATCAACTTATGTAAAATAAAAAATTGAAGAAACTTTTAGTTATTGAAGTTTTAGTTTTCATTGAGTGGTAGCACTCTTCAACCATTTGCTCCATCTAGGTGTACGCCCATTTATGAATCATTATTCTTAACCATACATAGTCACTGGACCTAAGACATCTATATCAAATAGTGGACAACAATAAAATATATATATATAAACAAACAAGCAATAAGTAATTAGTACTAATGAACATAAATAAACTACTAAAAGGGTATAAAACCTGTCTCAATCCATTGCAAAGATAGATATATCAATATCAATAGGTGTGGGTAACTAGTTTTATGTTAAAATTAGCGCCTCAACTGTCCTAGGATATCAAAAGCTTCAAAATGGATCAAGGACACACTTCCCAATACTGAAAGCTAATTCAGAAGTAACCGAAGAGATGGGAATATATAACAAGTATTACTTGGAAGAATTTTTCTTCTACCAACCCAACAAGTCAAAATTAAGGGATATAATTCTCACATACATCTGTCAAATACCTTTCAATTTCATGTCTTCCTTCAATAGTAACACTCTCCAGTCTACGCTCACTAATCTCCCTTTCAAAACAACCTTCATATTGTCTAAAGAACCCATGCCTTCCTCAACCATTTTAGCGTCATGTACAATAATTTTTGACTTATTTCCCACTAAATAAAGTAGTTTGTACTCATCAAAAATCTTTTATAAATCATTTTCGAACATGGTCCCTTAACTCAGCAACCCTCTCCGAATCATTCTTGCACAAAATTTCAAGTCTGAAATTCAATCCAACTTCTTTTTCGCGAGGTTCAAGAAGTACAACAATAAAGGGTTCATAGCTTCATATTGTTAGAGCACTGCTCGGTCGAACTCGCAAGCGTTGGTATCTGTTGATGGTGGTTTTTAGTTCAGGGCTAAATTTGTAAAACCCTACATTTAATGTGACGTCACTCTGCAAAGAAACATAACCATGTAAAAGTGATGAGTGTTCAACCTCTTCACTGGCGCATTTATTGAGCAGCATATATCCACCAGAATGGTGCATGTAACAACAATCCCAGATATTCTGTAAATTTCGGCACCCTGCCTATATTATTCAATTAATATAAGTTTATTTGAATGCTTTATGTGCTATGTTTCCTGGCTGAACCCTTAATGTTGATATGGCATGATAATTTGTGTTCACTCGTAGCAGAGTAGCACGAATTTCCAAGTATCAAGGATAAGGTCCTTGCATAAAGTATTCAATCGGAAAGCATACTGCTCTCTGGCAATGAACTTAAAGAACTCTGTGTCAACACATAGAATTCAATCAATTTTGTGATAATTCACAAGATTCAGATATTACCCTAACTAATTTGCAAAATTAGGGTTTTGCGCGCTGCGCAGTATATTAGACCTTGCATGTCGAAATTAAGCCTAGGAAAACTAGGTAATTAATCCGTCATGGATTAGTAGGTGCAAAATATTGCCCATAATCAGAAAACAATGAGCCGCAGGATAGGAGCAGCAGCAAAGGGAGGCGTGACCATGCCTTAAGCCATCCAGCGCCATTTACCATTGGCCACGCCCCATCCTAAACCGGCCCTATTTTCCTCGACCAATCAGGTCGCCTTAAACTCGCCACACGCACATAAGTTGTGGTTGGGCCCATACTTGCCGACCCCATTTCCCATCGACCAATCAGGTCGCTCTAAAGCCGCCACACTCACACCAGAAGTGTAGCCACGCCCATGCTTGGCCGACCCTCTTTTTGGACCAATCAGGTTGCTCTAAACTTGCCACAATCTTAAAATGGGAAACTGCGCTAGATGGTCACGAAGCCAATTGGTTTTCCAAAAACCGCGCCAACATGCCAAACGTGTCATGTTGCGCTAATGATGAGCGGCATGCCAACATGCCACTTTGTGGAAGTGGTGTGATTTTTAAATTGTTGTAGAAAGTGGTAGTAAAGTTCGTTCAACTCAGATTTGTGAAGACTCGATTTAAGAAAACACTAAAAACAAAGAAAATATATACAAAAAGTTTGTCACGATATCGAGAGATACTAGGACTTCGGATTCCACCATTAATCACATTCAATTGGTTCATATAATGACTCGTAACAATTCTAGCTCTTTTGTTGACTCTTTTCTTTGCCGAAAGTAGATTTTATAAAGAATTAGATGTAAATCATAAGCATAGCGCATCAAGAGTTCTTAGACTAAGCATACGCTATTAGACAAAATCACAACTAATCAAGAAAAATCTTAAATCAATTAAAACAAGTGCAAAAGTCATAAAGAATCAAATATAGTTACCAAAAAATTGTGAAATAAGGCTTCCTCCGTCATCCCAGTGTTGGGGTTTAGCTCCTCATATTAATCACTTGCTCAAAATATCGGTTCATAGCTCAAAAGTTGATTAAAAGAGAGGAAACTAATAAAGCGGCGAGTTTGTAATGTATATATTTGTTACGTAACTCACTATTCTGAAAACTGTTGCGAACTGTTGCGAACCCATTACAATTTTTGGAAAAATTGTTACAAAGTTATGGAATTCAAAAGTAAAGGTCACGGTTTCTGCGACTGCTCTAAGGTGTTGTTCTTCTTCTTCTTCTTTCTTCTTCCCTGGTGATGATGAATCATCTCTGCAGCTGAGTTTTCTTCACAAAGAACAACCCGTAAATATTCCCTAAGGTCTCGACACCCTTTTCGTGACTCCTCCCCTTCTTTTTATACCCAACATGTACGATAATAACTCGAGAATATTTATCTTTTCTTTCACACAAAGTCTCGAACTTTGTCTTTGAGTAACGAGAATATTTCCTTCTATTGTCTCGCGTCTTCCCCTGTTTCCTTCTATACTCCAACTTGCCACCGATAGAGCCAAATCATACTTAGTATGTATCCTTCATCCACGTACTTCCCAAAACAAAGCCACAAAAACCCGAAATATCTTATTCTCTGTTTCACATCTTATTTTTCTTTCTTTCTTCGAACTTCAACCCATTACCAAACCCGTTAAGTCACTACCGCCCAAACAAATCCAACCCAATGAAAAACTCCCACAAAACACGCCGAGTTATTCCCGAAAGTCTCCAAAGCTCGGCTTAATAAGTACGCGGTTCTTCTTTCCCCTGTTAGCCGAGAATTGATTATCCAGCCAAATTTAATCTGTTAAATCACTTACACTAGCCCTATTTATCCGAATGTAGTTCAATGCAACAAAGTTTCGTGATTGAATCGCTCTGTAGAAGCTTCAAAATTCGAACCCTAGCCTGCAACTAATTTTCCCGCCAAAAAGCAAAATTCAAATCTAGAAGATGATGCCCCTTATCCTGCTGCTGGGTGCCGTTAGTAGATGCTCTGAAAATGGGTTGCCCCTTAGTAATTGAGGTACCCCTTATCCAAAATGGGGGTCCGTATAATAATTTTCTCCCACGAGCGCAAATACCACTTTTCGAGCCAATTTCGCCGCAAAAGCTTATTTCTCCAAAAACACCTACAAAGACATAAAATAACCAAATAAGTACAAAATCGAGTGCTAACATTACAGAGAATTGAGACTAATATAGACACATAAATGCGTCTATCAAATACCCCCAAACTTATTATTTGCTAGTCCTCGAGCAAAAATAAAAATAAAATCCTAACTCACTGTCGCAAGCATCGTCGATTGCATTTAGCATATGCAATAAGCCTTTAAACTCCTAGGTGGCCCTAGTGGCCGAGTTATAGTCTCGGGAGGGTTTACAAGAGGTGTACCCACAAAACCTTTACACTCAGGACCTAACTATCTACGCGAGAACTTTGGAAGGCACTAAAGAATCTCATTGGTTGGCATACTTATTGATTACGGGAGGAAGTACCCCGATGCGAAATTCCAATTCTTTGTACACGAGTTTGCACTCAAGCATACTAAAATTCATATATAAGTCACAAAGCTCTACTCAGATAGTTTCTGGACATCATAACCGGAGTCAACCAATCACATGGATAGATTAAGAAATGGATATAGAAAAACATAGATGGTTTTGATGTTGACTAAGGTGAACAATGCTTCTCATATCTCTGTCCCAAGGCCACTTGCCAAAACGAACCTATCCTAATGGATTGAGATACTGGTCTGGACTAATATCAACACACTGGCATATACAAGGGAACCAGTGTCGATAATCCTAACTCTAGGTCAACACAACTGGCATATACAAGGGTTCCAGTGGTCAACTTTATTGAATTTATTCCGGTTGGTCTGATGGTCTGGTCTCAATTTATTTTTTTTTTTTTTTTCCTCTTTGTATCTCAATCAATCTATTTCACCCTAGCAGTGGTAACAACTTGAATCGTGAGTCCCACCTAATCACTTAGACAAACATATTTTGAAGAAAACAAACAAAAAATAGAAGTGAAAAGGATTCAACGAGATATGGCGAAACTACCATGTTTTTTCTTTAATTCTAACACCTGAGCTCTGTGCTTTTATGAATAGACTCTTTAGATGTTTCCATCTAATCAGATTGGTTCCTCAACTCCTACAACCAAAATGCTTCCATCCACTTAGATTGGTTAGTGCCATCCTTAATAAGCATAAATTTCTAGGCTCTGGAGTTTAACAATGCAACTAAAATGTTTCTCCCATACCCCCAAACTTAAATCTAACATTGTCCTCAATGTTCTAAAGATAAAATTAAAAGCATGAACAAGGAGAAATTGTTACCATTTGAAGTAAAAGAGTTAAGGAAAGATATTACCGTGTCGCATGAATATTGGGTTACCTCCCAAGAAGTGCTAAGTTTAACGTCTTCAGCCAGACTAACAAAGGATTAGTCACCTTATAAAATCATAAAGTAATAGCCGGAATATCTGTGGGTCATCAAAACCAAATAGAGCTATCACAAATAAAAGGAATCCGCAACATGCCAAGAAAATTAACAAATAAAGCACACCCTTGTCTAGTTTCCTGTTTAAGACTACTACATCTAGCTGTGGTTCAGGTTCAGGCTCTATAACTGGGTCAAAATAAAACATTTTCATGTGCTAGAATTCCTCAAAGCTAAGATCTGGTTCAGGTTATAAAGTCTGGAAAAGCTCAAATAAGAACTTAGAAGCACATAATAATAACCTGAAGAATTGCGAATCCTTAAAGTCAATCAGTTTTGACTCACACAATTGACCACAATGAAACTGGCGGTCAATCATAAGAAAATGTGTCGATACTAATTTCCTAAAGTACTTAGGTTTAGTCTCAAAACTAAATAATTGACACATATGAAACTTGCACGTTCCCACAATTGGTTGAAAAATATTTGGTGGGAAAACAAAATCAATATGGGTATCATAGACTGGGCAAACCACATCAACCAGAGGATGGGTTTCTAACAACTGAACTTCTTCCTGGACATTATTTGGTTCTGGAGAACTAGTATGAAGGTAATCTGGCACAACGGTTGAGGCACATATATCAAGTCCCAAGTGAGGGATCTCTACAAGAGCTAAAGGTAAACCACAAGGAGAATTATAATCACCCCCAAACTTAGAGTTTTGGGTGTCTCTAGATAGACTAGCTACAATTTCCCTAATTCCTAGATCATCGGAATCCTGAAAATGGTCAATTGCTTCTTTTAGGTTATACTCAGGTGATGCATCCTCACTCATATTTAAAAGCTCTACGAGTTCATCTTCTTCGTCTAAGACTATTGTTTCTAAATCCTTGGACTCTAAAACAGTATTCTCAGGATAAACCCATTCCTCTAAACCATTATCGGCTTTGTAACTAGGAAATTCTACATCGTCTAAAACGGAGATACTTCTAGTCAAATCCTCTTCCGTTTGAATAGGTTAATAATTATTAAAATTATTTGGATTCGAACTAGAAATAACATTATCATTATAAAGCTCAGTTGGAGTAACAAATTCCTGATCACTATGCCTAAAGATTTCAGATTCTTCATCAACACTATCCTCATCATAATCATCATTGTAATAACATGAAAATGGTCGAACCTCGTCTAAAAATGTAGTGTTACCAATTCTAACCTCGTCATCTTGATTATGCAAATAACTATCCTCATTTCAAGGGTACTATTGGAAACACTATGTTGGAAATTAAGATTATTTCGAGCCAATTTTTCTACAATCCTATTTGTACTCTCAGTATATTGTTTAAGAGTCTCTTCCAGAGACATCTTTGTTGACTGCTCGTCTGGAAGAATGTTACATGTTTCTTTCACAAATAAGGTATAACTCTTGAGAGCCTCTTCTAGAGAAATATAGGGATTGTTTTGCTCGTATGACCCGTGCGTGTGTGGATAGTAATTGGGCTCATCATGGTATGATCCATAACCTTGAAAAGGCTGATGTTCCCAACCACTATTCACACTATGGTCAAAGTAGTAACGTCCATTTTGAAACTCAGTCGGATATTCGTTGTATTGGCTATTGTAATTCCAGTTCGACATTCTATTGCAGGGGTGTGAGTTGTCACAAAGAATTAAAACCCACTGACGGGGATTCGTGGGTGGATAGAGTCTTACCTCCCGTACTGACGGGCGATGAACCGTTGAAGTCGACTCAGGCCACCGACTCCTATGTCAAGGTACGAACCCGAGGGGCCGAGACAGTATCGTAACTGTCGTCCTTCCCTGCAAACAGTTTATATTTAATTTTTAACCCTTCCTTAGGGTTTTAAAAATAATGTCCAAGTCCAAAAAGTGTCCAAAAATAAAAATGTTCAAAAAGGAAAAGAAAATTACAAAAATACAACCCTATTTACAGTTTCTAAAAATAAAACAAAATAGCTATATACAAAAATCTTCTTCTTCACTCCTTTTGAATTCCTCTTTTCTTTCCTTCTTTGGAAGATGCTTTCCTTTTATAGCCCTTTTTCTTTCCTTGTAGCTTCGCTCCAAATCTGAAAAGAATCAAAAAAATACCAAAACGCGTACAAAAGAACAAAAACTAATAAAAATAAAAATAAACCTAAAACAAATCTAAATACAAGTCCGCATCGGCGGCGCCAAAAATTGGTGTGATTTTTAAATTGTTGTAGAAAGTGGTAGTAAAGTTCGTTCAACTCAGACTTGTAAAGACTCGATTTAAGAAAACACTAAAAACAAAGAAAATATATACAAAAAGTTTGTCACGATATCGAGAGATACTAGGACTTCGGATTCCACCATTAATCACATTCAATTGGTTCATATAATTACTCATAACAATTCTAGCTCTTTTGTTGACTCTTTTCTTTGCCGAAAGTAGATTTTATAAAGAATTAGATGTAAATCATAAGCATAGCGCATCAAGAGTTCTTAGACTAAGCATACGCTATTAGACAAAATCACAACTAATCAAGAAAAATCTTAAATCAATTAAAACAAGTGCAAAAGTCATAAAGAATCAAATATAGTTACCAAAAAATTGTGAAATAAGGCTTCCTCCGTCATCCCAGTGTTGGGGTTTAGCTCCTCATATTAATCACTTGCTCAAAATATCGGTTCATAGCTCAAAAGTTGATTAAAAGAGAGGAAACTAATAAAGCAGCGAGTTTGTAACAGATATATTTGTTACAGAACTCACTGTTACAGAGAAACTGTTGCAGAACTGTTGCGAACCCAGTACAATTGTTGGAAAAATTGTTACGAAGTTATGGAATTCAAAAGTAAAGGTCACGGTTTCTGCGACTGCTCTAAGGTGCTGTTCTTCTTCTTCTTCTTTCTTCTTCCCTGGTGATGATGAATCGTCTCTGCAGCTGAGTTTTCTTCACAGCAACAACCCAGAAATATTCCCCAAGGTCTCGACACCATTTTCGTGACTCCTCCCCTTCTTTTTATACCCAACAGGTACGATAATAACTCGAGAATATTTATCTTTTCTTTCACACAAAGTCTCGAACTTTCTCTTTGAGTAACGAGAATATTTCCTTCTATTGTCTCGCGTCTTCCCTGTTTCCTTCTATACTCCAACTTGCCACTGATAGAGCCAAATCATACTTAGTATGTATCCTTCAGTCCACGTACTTCCCAAAACAGAGCCACAAAAACCCGAAATATCTTATTCTCTGTTTCGCATCTTATTTTTCTTTCTTTCTTCGAACTTCAACCCATTACCAAACCTGTTAAGTCACTACCGGCCCAAACAAATCCAACCCAATGAAAAACTCCCACAAAACACGTCAGAGTTATTCCCAGAAAGTCTCCAAAGCTCAGCTTAATAAGTACGCGGTTCTTCTTTCCCTGTTAGCCGAGAATTGATTATCCAGCCAAATTTAATCCGTTAAATCACTTACACTAGCCCTGTTTATCCGAATGTAGTTCAATGCAACAAAGTTTCGTGATTGAATCTCTCTGTAGAAGCTTCAAAATTCGAGCCCTAGCCTGCAACTAATTTTCCCGCCAAAAAGCAAAATTCAAATGTAGAAGATGATGCCCCTTATCCTGCTGCTGGGTGCCGTTAGTAGATGCTCTGAAAATGGGTTGCCCCTTAGTAATTGAGGTACCCCTTATCCAAAATGGGGGTCCGTATAATAATTTTCTCCCACGAGCGCAAATACCACTTTTCGAGCCAATTTCGCCGCAAAAGCTTATTTCTCCAAAAACACCTACAAAGACATAAATAACCAAATAAGTACAAAATCGAGTGCTAACATTACGAGAGAATTGAGACTAATATAGACACATAAATGCGTCTATCGGGAAGCATGCCAAAACATGCCATAAATAGCGCCCTACGTGCTAACCTACCTCTTGTTCGTGGCCAACGCCATGATAAGCTTAAATTAGGGTTTTCTAGTCAAAAGCACGACTCTGCATTAACCAAATCCCTAATTTCCAGTCGTGACACAAATTATGCCACTTCGACTCCACAACATGCCACGAGCCGTGTGGGACCCAGGAAGCCCTAGGAATGGCGCCATATCATAGCCACCCACGACAATCCTTACTCTTGTGGCCGTTTCCACACCATGGCCTTGTTATAGTTCCTTTGGCACAGCTATGGCACCGTTTGCACAAGAAGTGTCGCCATGCCGCGTCCGCATGCCATACACACTAATTAGGGTTTCGGCATGCCAAACCCTAATTTAGGCAAAGTTGTTATGCCAACCAATCCAAGTAACGTTTACCAGAGCATTGGGATTGATGTGGCAACAAGGCCAATGTTGCCACGCCACATTTCGGGTCTAACACCAATGTGCCAAAATCTAGCGGCCATGGCTACGACAGGCGCTACTTGGATCATCGTTCCACTGGCATACGCCAGCTATGTCAGCTACGCCACCGTGCCGTAGCGCACGTGCTAATTAAGGTTTCGATACGCCAAACCCTAGTTTAGATAAAGTCGACATGCCAACTAGGTTAAGTGATTCTCCTAAGGCCTTAAGTTTATCTTAGCAACATGGCCAATTTTTCCAGAGCCATATTTGGGTCTAACACCAATATGCCAAAACAGCTGCCACGGCTACGCCATTGGCATTCCGCTATGCATGGCTACGCCAGACGCCACTATGCCAATGATGCCACTTTGCTATATAATAAGATATGGCCATAATAAATAGCCATCCTTTCTCATGAGATGCAATCTCAGCCATCCAAATTCGCCCCCGAACTGACAGACTTGTGGCAAGTTTTAGGCGACCAGCCGCTTAAATCTCGTGGCCATGGCTACGCCAGGCGCCACTTGCACCACTGTGCCACTGGCATGCACGAACTATGCCATCCATGCCGCAGTACCACTGGCATGCGCCGAAGGCGCCACTGTACCATTATCAGGCGCCAACAGAAGGTATCCATAATCAACGTCTACCCTTACTCACGAGATGTAATCTCGGCCGTCCAAGTTCGCTACCAAACTGACAGGCATGTGGTAGGTTTTAGGAGACCAATCAAAACGAGCCTAATAGCATCACATGTTATTTTCCTGCGGTAAGTCCCTGGACTTTGATTTGCAACACGTAGCAAAGTGCTACATGTTTTCCACAAAAACACTCGAGACATCAAACATGTCACAAACTGGGGGATGCTCGTCAGGGTATTGGTCTGGCGGCAGCGTGCGGCGTGCAATGCGCCCGTTACAAGAAAGTGTCATAAAGCGGGACAATTAGTGATGGTGAAAAGTAACGGTATAAACGGATCCACTTCTTTCATCATGGAAGTATAACGTCTGACGGTTACACGTTACTCTATTCTTCCACCACTCAATCGTTTCCACTTCCTACGAGACCAGGGTACGTTTCAATATGACTTATATAAATAAGCTTCACCTATTTCCACCAAACAACAAGTTTTTGGTCGACATCAACATAGTATCCAGAAATCACCAAGAGATGATAACTTTTCACTCTGCAAGCCAGTTCCACTTTCTGATACAATTCATAAAACAAGCCACATCTTCAGAATTAACCATTCTGGTCTCAACACTTTCTTCGCTTCTGTAGGATCAGAATATCGCAACTGCAATACTTCGTGAGATTAATAAATGACGACATTGCGAGGGAGTCGTAGGGAAGTAAAATAAATGATGCAATGAATGACGACAGCCAGAACACGAGGAAGATATGAAAATATGGCGAAGTTTAAGAGTGTCGCGAGATTGTATACTTGTACGCTTGCGATGTTTCGCAAGCCATTCCCGAAAATAAAGGACAACTTAGCTGTCATCCACTGTATACTACCCTATATAAAGGGTTGAGTAAGTCTGTTGAGGAGAGAGTTCTTTTGAATTGTTAAGAAAGTCATTAGGAGAGAGAAAGTTTTAGAGTGATTGTAATTCTATAACTCATTTCTATTTCATATTGTAAAGATTCAAGTATTCAATCAATAAGAATCATAATCATTCATCTTAAAATGACTTAATTGTGTATATTCTAGTGAGGGGTGTAGTGTAGGATTTCCTGCAACTACATAATGGCACTAGAAACAGGAGTCATTGAAGATAAGAGATTGGATATTGTCACTAAAACGGTAAAAATCAAGAGTATGATGGATAAATTGAAGAAAATTAGAATCAGGGAGGGTAATGAAGAATTGGAATGTAATATGATTTTAAAATCAATGGTTAATAAATTTCATGAAAGTATCAAAGGGAGAATACATAAAAGAGATTTTGAAGGAAAGAAAATTATAACAGCAGAGAATGTGTTACCCTTGAAAGAATGGGAAAAACAGAGAATTATATTCACAAAGAACGGAGATGTCAGGAGAGAATTTAAATCACACATCTCCACTAGTGATTACAATAAGTGCCAGCAAAGAATAAGGAAAATTAACAAAAACAATGGAAGAATGGGCAATAAGTAGAACTTTAGTGGATACGGGGAGTTCAGTGAATATAATGTTTTATCATGCATATAAAAAATTGGGGTACAAAGATGAAGAAATGACCTCCGCAACATGTCATGTCTATGGTTTCGGCAAATCAGTAACAAAACTTAAAGGGGAAATAAAAATACGAATTTTGTTGGGAAAAATTGAAACAAATGTGACGTTATGTGTAGTAGATATGGAATCACCATATAACATGTTGTTGGGAAGGCCATGGATACACGCAATAAAAGTCAGTAGCATCAACATTTCATCAATGTGTCGATTCCCTATGCCGAGTGGAATTGGCGAAATCGGAGGAGATACCGATGAAGGAAGAATGTATCATCAAATCAAGTAAAACATTATGAAGAACAGGTGAAGAGGCGAAAAGATCGCAAGAAGATGACAAAAGCAGTAAAAAGGAAGAAGAGTTTAGAACATACATGGTAAGATCGAAAGAAGGAAAAGGAATATGTGGTGAAGAAAGTGATCTCGCAAAGGAAATAAGAGGACCGACGCCCATGGGAGCATCCAAGGCTAGCTACATCGCGGCAGAACCAACAAAGGAAGTGAATATTGGACCGAAGAAGAACCCAAGATGTTAAAAATTGGGACCAAAATGGAGCGAGATGAAGAAAGAAAAACCGTTGATTTATTGCGAGATTATAAAGATATCTTCGCATGGGATATGGATGAAATGCCTGAATATATCCATCCGTAGCATGTCATAAATTAGAGATTGATAAAAATGCCAGACCACTCAAACAAAGAATTAGAAAAATCGCAACAAAGATATCATCCTCAAATAGAAGAAGAGTTGCGAGAAGATGCTTGATCTTGGCATTATTAGACAAGCAAAGTACCCGAATGGATAAATAATATGGTCGTAGTTCCAAAGAAGAAAAAGGAATAAGAATTTGCATAGACTTCGCCGATCTAAACAAAGCTTGTCCAAAAGATAGTTTTCCCTTGCCACATATTCCACGAGATGGTTGAATCAAAGAATAGAAATGAAAGGATATCCTCTCTTGATGGATATAAGGGATACAATCAAATTCCTCTCGCTGAAGAAGACCAAGAACATACCGCCTTTTTCGCTCCAAGAGGATTATCTTGTTACACAAAAATGCCATTCGGTCTCATGAAATGCCGGTGCAACGTATCAAAGGATGGTGGAGAAAGTGTTCGAACAATGGATACATAAAACACTAGAGTTATACGTGGATGACATGTTAATAAAAAACAAAAAAGCAAAAGATCATGTGAAAGATTTGAAGGAAATTTTCGAACAAATGAGACATTTCAACATCAAAGTAAATCCGAGAAAAATGTACTTTTGGAGTGGCATCTGGAAAATTTTAGGATACATTGTATCAAAAGAAGGAATACAAGTTGATCCTAGAGAAGGTACAAGCAATTCGAGACATGCCAACGCCAAAGAACAAAGAAAGATGTGCAAAAGTTAAATGGATTATTAGCTTCGCTAGGAAGGTTCATCTCGAGATCATCGATAAGTGCAAACATTTTTTCAACATACTTAAAAAGGGAACGAAATTTAGGTGGACGGATGAGTGTGAAAAGGCATTGCAAGGAATAAAAGAACATCTAATGGATATATCAATATTACAAAAAGCGAAGAAGGGGAGGAATTACTAATTTACCTTGCGACAACCTCGCATGCACTAAGTGCGGTATTATTGCGAATGGACGCAGGGGTGGAAAAACCAATCTATTACATCAAGAAAACATTCAATGCTGCGAGAGAAAAACTATTCAAAAATTGAAAAATTAATTTTGGCATTAGTTTACGCAACGTTTAAACTTCGCATCTATTTCGAAGCGCACACGGTAAAGGTAATGACAAAAGTACCAATTGAGTCGATGATGAAAAATTCAAAAGATCGGGAAGGTTTGAAAGGTGGAATGCTCAAGTAAGTCATTGTAAACTCAAATATGAAGTGTTATCCTCACCAAAATCGCAAGTTGTAGCGGATTTTTTAGCAGAATTTCCATTGGAAGAAATGATGGATATAGAAGAAGAACATGGAAATCCAAGGGATTTATTAACATAGCCAAATAGATGGGAAATATTGGTAGATGGATCATCAAATGGAGAAGGTAACGGAATTGGGATCATTATAATTTCGCCAGAAGGCAATAAAATGGATTTCTCTTTCAGATTGGAGTTTGCATCTACTAACAATGAAGCAGAGTATGAAGCTATAATACATGCTTTGCGATTTGCAATAGAAATGAAGTTGGAGAATGTAAGAATTACCAAGTGATTCTCGGTTAGCTATTCGCCCCGATAAAAGAAGAATATACTACAAATGAAGCATCCTTGAAAAAGTACAAAAAGCTTGTTGAAGAATTGTCAGCGAAGATACCAAAAATAAAGTGGAGACACATATCAAGAAAAGATAATAGACTCGCAGATGCTTTTGCTTTTATATCAAGTATGATGACAGATCCATCTGCGAGATGCATAAAAATACAAACACTTCAATCACCATCAATCAACAAAGAGGAAGAGGAAGAAGTAGAAATAATGCTCACAGAAGATGAAACACAAAGATCCCATTGCGAGGATTGGAGGACAGAACTTCATACTTATCTAATGAAAGGAGAAACACCAAGAAATAGATTAGAGATGCATAAATTAAAAAGCCGTGCAACAAATTATGAATTAAGAGATGGGGTATTGTACCGAAGATCCTTTAATGGACCCTCGCTCATGTGTTTAACATGAAAGGAAGGAGAAGCAGTGTTAAAAATGCTACACAGTGGGGATGCTGGCAATCATAGTGGCGGAAGATCTTTAGCACATAAGGCGAAAATGCAAGGCTATTATTGGCCATATATGCATGAAGATGCGAAGCAAATATCAAGACGTTGCGAAGATTGTCAAAGGCACGGAAAAGAAAATACATGCACCGGGTGCACCGTTAACTTCTTCAACAAGTGTATGGCCTTTTGGAAAGTGGGGATTAGACATTGTAGGACCATTTTTACCAGTGCACAAGGCAAAGGAGATATTTGATTGTCGCAATTGTTATTTCACAAAGTGGGCGAAGTAAAAGCGGTACAACACATTCGCGACAAAGATATTTTTACTTTCATATTCGAAAACATAATATGCAGATTTGGAATTCCAAAGACAGTTAGTATCGACAATGGGAAACATTTTGAGGACAAAATATAGAATTATTGCTTAATGCATTTCAAATAAAATGTGGGAAATCAACTCCTTTATACCCGCAGGCCAACGGACAGCGAAGCAACAAATAAAACAATCGGCCGATATATTGAAGAAAAAACTAGAAGGGCATAATAAGGCATGATGTGAGCAAGTGCATAATGCAGTATGGGCTTATAATACAACAAGGCGAGAAGCTACGGGGATGTCACCGTTTTGTCTAACCTATGGTGTTGAAGTCTGTACTTCCGCCGAAGTTATTATTCCAACAACAAAGAGAGAAGCTTGGGAGAAAAATCTTAGTGCGGGTAACATTTTAGTTAAATTAGATGAGTTAGAAGAAAAAGAGAAAGAGCACTACAAAGATATGGAGAATTATCAAAGATTGGCCAGAGAATATAACAAACGTGTCAAAACACGCGAGTTTCAACCAGGTGATATGGTGTTGCGAGAAACACCAATATATCAGCGAGAAAGTGGTGGCAAGTTGGCGAAAAAGTGGGATGGACCTTATATCATCAAGGAGATAGTTGGAACAGAGGCATATAGATTAATGGATCCAGAAGGCAAAGATGTGGGCCAGAGATTGGGTAGACCATGGAATAGATTATATCTCAAGAAATATTACCCATAGAAGATGGAAAAGAAAGAATAAATTCTAAATGTTAAATAAAATGAAATGATATGAAATGTTCTGCACGAGAGATATTGCGAAATTAAGAAAGAATGTGCGAGTATCTCGCAAATGAATTGACAAATATTAACCAAAAATGAATGATTGAACGAATTGACAGAAATGAATGAGTGAGTGAATGGGACGAACCTTTATGGCGTACACCCTAGTTCGCGAATGATATTTCGTAAGAGGCAAATGTAAGACCTAAAGTGCGTCATATAAGGGGTATCTCTTGACATGGCTCGGGAAAAGGTTACACCGCTCCCGGAACTTTGAGTCATGGAGATTTGGGGCCCATGAAAGCCTATCCGGGAGAGATACCTTGGATTTCCAACTATATATATATAAGGTTATACCACGGTTGGGCGCCCGAGGGTCTCTTCCAAGGAGTCGATGTATTCTCAAGGCGCCGAGGTACACGGTTGAGCCAAGAGTGCAGGGACATTTGAAGTGTCTCGGTCATTCTTGGCAAGTCTTGGAACATGCCGCACTCGGCCCGAAGAAAACTCCACTTAGGGTGCAGTCTCGTAACCATAAACCCTATAGGTATAAGGGATAAGAGGTCACGAAAACAACTGGTTGTTGTTAAGACCGGATGGGAGGAGCTAGTCTTGTATGGCCGATGTACGCCTCCTTGAAGGGGAAACCAGGGAGATGAGAAGGGCGGCACCCTCCATTAGGGAGCTGATAAGTTTCAAAAGATGGAAATGTCATGGGGCTTTATGTTCGCAAGAACACTTAGGCCTGTCATATTGTCGCAAACAAAATATCCTACAGAGGCAAAAATACTAAAGAAACGATAAGACAAGATCAATGGGTCATTACATGAAAGTGTAAGGACGTCCTGCGATTTTGTCGCAAGACGTCAATGTCATGGGACTTTATATTCGCAAGAATATTTAGGCCTATCATATTGATGCAAAATGAGGGGTGGCAAAATAAGACCTTTAACTAGGAAGGCAAAATAAGACCACACAAAAACAATGATAAGGAAAGATCAATGGGTCAGTACATGAAAATGTAAAGACGTCCTGCGATTTTGTCGCAACAGTGAATTTCAACATAAATGAAGATAATGAAATAGTAATTATTAAATACCAAAATTTATACTTGTTGAAAGAAAGAAGAGTAACGCAGACGAGTACATACATCAAAAAAGATGATTGAAGTACATAAAGAAGCAACAGTACGAGAAGAAAGATTACAAGAGAAAATCATTTCTCAAATAGTAGCTTTTTCACCATAAGGAGATGCAGGGATTTCTTCAGCGACTTTATCTATATTTTCGCTAACTAATATATTGACAGTTTTATTAGGAGATATGGTTTCCTCATTTTCGAGTTCTTCGCCACTATTATAATCATAATCGCTATCAGGAGGATTAGGAACTTCATCATCACTTACTTCCAGAGGTTCAACAGACACATGATCAAGAGATTTAGATAGTAAAACATTATTCATAAGAACTTCGGCTCTAAGATGAAATTGACGGAGGAGTGCTTTCTGCTGATTTTTACTCTCTATATCTTTACAGTCACGCATATAGTCGAATTTTCTTTCTGCCCTGTCGCGAGAACGCGCAAGAGAAGCAACGAGTATTCCATTTTCCTTGCGAATTTTTGAGTAGTTAGATTTCAAAGCAGTAATGGAGGAGTGAAGTTTTTTCTCAGACTCTGCAAAACAAAAAATAAAAGAATTATACAAACAAAAAATATGAAGGCTTGATAAAGAAAGAATAGATGCGGCAGTCAACTTCTATGACTACCTTCCTTTTGCGAGGTAAGATGTTGGATTAAAGCTGAACAACTATTCTCCAAATGATCCATGGCATTGTCAAAATTATCTCCAATTAAACCTTTCAGATGTGATCGCCATTTTTTTCGTTGGAAACAAGTAAGGCATTTTCTTTTGTAAGGGAAGAATTGGACTTTTCTAGTTTGGAACATTGATCCTTGAATTGGTTTGCTTTTACACTTAAGGTTATTCTACCCTGAATCGGTGTATCCTTCTCGGCAGGAACTTCTTCAAGTTGATTTCTCAAATGAGCAAAGAGATTGTTCTTGCTCTTTACATAATTTTTGACAAACATCATATTGTTGCGAGTAAATCGCCACCTTGTTTAATAGAGTTCGCTTCTCTTGAGAAAGAGTTCCATTCTCATCTGATAAAGTTTCCAACTCCAAATTAGCTTTAGTCAAAGAATAAGAGAGGCGAGATAAGTCATTACTTAATGAGTCTTGTTTCTGAGCTAAATCAGCATTTTCTTTAGAAAGATTATCTATTTGATCAACATAATATGTATGAAGATTATATAATTGGTTATATTGCCCCATCCAAGCATCTCTATCAACTCGAACTTCTTTAGCAGTAGATTCCAACTGATATATCTCTATTTTACGTTTCTGGTTTAAAGCTTGAAGGGCGAACAAGGACTTGAGTCTTAAAAAAAAAAAAAAAAGGGACAGTACAGAGGCAAGAGTATACCTTTTAATTCTTCATTCTTCTTGCGAAGATTATCACGATCCACAGAAATATTTTGAAGTTTTTGATTCTCAAGATGGAGAGTATTACATTTTGCGAGTCATAGCTTGGAGATCATTCTTCAAAGTGTTAATTTCTTGTTCCAAGGATGTTTGCGAAACTCTATCAGGGCCAAGGTGTTTGCTCAAAATCTCGCAAATGTCAGACTTGATAGGGTCGACAGAAGTCTTCTTAGCATCGTTCACAATATCTGATAGGACTTTGAAGGCCACATCTATTCCTTCTAAAAAAAAATTTAGTAAGAGGGATCTGCTCAGAAAAGGAAGTAACGGTGATAGAAGAAGGAAGAGATGAATCATCTTTCATTAAAGGAATATCATGAGAAGAAGAAATCTCGCGAAGGTTAATGACTGGAGGAATGGTAGAGGCATTAACAATGGAAGAAGAAATAGGCTCATTCGCAATGGGACTGTTATGGGGGAGTTGATCTATGAGAAATTCAGGCATAGAAATGTTATCTTTGGAAGAAATAGTAGGGATCTCTTGCGAAGATGTCGCAGTAGGAGTTGTAAGTTTGAATGTAGGAAAAGTGACAGAAGTCGCAACGGGTTTAGAATGGCGAGGCTTCTTGGGGGACTTATCAGCATTTTTGTCATCCTGCGAATTACAAGCTAAATAAGAAACAGAGGCAACAATATTGTTATTAAAAAAAATAAATATTTCTTAAATACCTTGTTACTCGCAGGCTTTCTTTTAGAAGCAGTGGATTTCGATTGCGAGCCCATGGAGATATTAGGGTTCACAATGGTGAACTTGGTGTTAGATTTGTTCTTGCTAAAACAAAAATGGCAGAGGAGTCATTAAAAGAAGAACAGTATCAGAATAAAACAACTTCAATAAGAGAGATCAATCACAAAATAATCAAATTTAGTAAAATTAACAAACCTTGATGCCATAGAAACAGTAGCAGAAGAATAGTAGCAGGAAAACGATGAAGAAGACGATGAAGAAAAGCACGAGAAAAAAGTTGCAGACGATGAAGAAGACGAAGTAAAAGAAAATAAATGATTTCACAAGGAATCCTCCTTTAAATAGACGAGAAAAGAGTAACCGGATAACATTAAATGTGCCGGTAAAAAGGGAAATTTTAGATACGTGTAAACAGTCATTCCTGAATTCACGGAATCTTGTCGGCAGAAAATTGATGGAAAATCAACGATTGCGGCATCTCAAAATATTGGTTCTCATGACATTCTCTCCTTATTAGAGAAGACATGAGAAGAGGCAAGATGTAGGATCAGAATATCGCAACTGCAATACTTCGCGAGATTAATAAATGACGACATTACGAGGGAGTCGCAGGGAAGTAAAATAAATGATGCAATGAATGACGATAGCCATAACACGAGGAAGATATGAAAATATGGCGAAGTTTAAGAGTGTCGCGAGATTGTATACTTGTACGCTTGCGATGTTTCGCAAGCCATTCCCGAAAATAAAGGACTACTTAGCTGTCATCCACTGTATACTACCCTATATAAAGGGTTGAGTAAGTCTGTTGAGGAGAGAGTTCTTTTGAATTGTTAAGCAAGTCATTAGGAGAGAGAAAGTTTTAGAGTGATTGTAATTCTATAACTCATTTCTATTTCATATTGTAAAGATTCAAGTATTCAATCAATAAGAATCATAATCATTCATCTTAAAATGACTTAATTGTGTATATTCTAGTGAGGGGTGTAGTGTAGGATTTCCTGCAACTACACTTCCCTCCCTAAGACCAACCCTTCTCCTTCACTTTGTGACCGAAGCAAGCCTGGAACAGCCATTTCTTGGTTTAGGCCAAGATTGTACAGATTGATCTCTCGAATCAAAAGTACTCCCATGCAGTGCATTGTGTAGGGTTTAGATTTGTTTCTCATCCACACACCCAAAATTACCAAAACCAGCAGAAATAGTTTTCACCCACAAACAATATCTCAAGCTTGTTTGTCAAGTTTAGTTGATCAAAACTATATACTTGATTTCTAGTCTACTTATAGTTATGTCTCGGATTACGATAGAAGTGTGTAATTGATCTTTAAACTTCACAGCGTTCACCAATTGAAGAAGAAGTCAAGAGCTTGGAGGAACTTCATCAACAAAAGGTATGTGGAAACTAAAACTTATCTATCACTCATAAGTCTATTCTATTTTATCTTCTAAAAGAGACTAATTCGCATAGCTATATAGACTTTTACATTATACACAAATTAAAATTTCGAGCCGAGTTTATCTCATTTATATATTTATCGAAATACGTGTTGGAAGCTTTTAGATTTAGCTTAAACTTCATCATCTACTTGACGAGTTTAATTGTAGATTATTTGATTTGTTGGAAACTAAATATTAAGTCAAGATGATCATGTGAAAATTACCTTGAACATCTTACATGATTTGTGTGAGACAATCATTTGATGTTAACTTGGGAAGTTTCGTATTGATCGACTAATCACTTGAAAATTACTTGAAGCTAGTGGTATGTGTAAGATTACCATTGTTGTCTTCTACGGATGTTTCAACGATTAAATGAGAGTTTTAGAACTACTACCAATGTCTGGATATTACACATTTTGTATACTTTGTATGCGAACTGTGTAAGCCTTTTTACCTATGAAAGGTCTGAAACTATTGTTCACGAACGGGTTTACCTGTGAAAGGTCCGGAACTGTAGTTCGCATACTCTGTTTGCGAACGGATAGACAAGGCTAAGTCCGGAACTATGGTTCATGTACTCTGTTTGCAAACGGATGACTAGGCCAAAGTCCGGAACTGTGGTTCACATACTCTGTTTGCGAACACAGTGGTTAGGTTCTAAAATCGGTGAGTATGACTTCTCATACTCATGCACTCATGTTCGTTTGCGAACTAAATTCTCTAGAGCTTAATGAAATAAGGTATGCGAACTTGTCTTGCAAACCGTGGAATTATGTTCATGAATTGGTTCTTGTATAAGTACTTTGGACAATTACAAACCAAACCGAATATGTTTCAAATGGTTCATATATATTTCTATGAGATGATGAACATTTGAACAACTCTATTAAAACACATTTAGATTCATTTGATTACTTATCATGATTGATTGATCATCATATTTGATCTAGAAGTGTTAGATGAATGTTGCTAAACTATAAGTGCTCATGTGGATAACTTTGGTTAACTATTAATGAGCCAACGATTATACAAGTTTGGGTACGGTTCATCCATATCTAAATATAGGTATATTTTATTTGTGTGTATCAAGCTAATACCATATAACGGTGGAGATTGATTGCTTAATTTCTAAGTAGACTTAGCTTGAATCTTAAATCAGGAGTCATCTAACGGTGAGTATCAATTGCTTTGTTACTAAGCTATCTTAACTTTGATTATAAGCAACCCTGATTTGAAAGACTATATAACGGAGAACTCTAGCATCTGGGAAATCTAACACCGACACTTTTGTGTGTCCTAGTTGTAAACTAGAGTCGATTCTCCATTAACCTAAGGTTTTCCAAAACCATTATTAGGTTAACGACTTGGAGACTTCATTTGGGATTCGTGAAGCCAGATCCAACTATTTTCTTTGTAGTTGCATATTCTGATCTTACTTTTTATATCATATTGAGTTTTATCTTCTTTAAGATTTACTCGAGATTTATCTCCGATACGAAGATATAAAAAGTAATCACAACAGTTCTTCGTCTCAGATTCTTGTGATTCCGCAATAAATTTTTCTGTTAATCAGTTAGGTTATTGTGAGGTGACTAATATTTCCAAGCTGCTCTTCGGGAGTATAAGACCGGATTATTAGTTGAGTTTCATGTTCACCTTAATTTATCTTAAGACGGAAACAACAACCAGAATAAACTTATCTGTGGGAGGTATATTTGTTTATAAGTATTCGACTTTGGGTCGTAGCAACTCTTAGTTGTGGGTGACATCAGCTAAGGGAATCACGTGCACAGAGTCCTGCTGGGATTCAAGAAGCGTAAGGAACGCGACTGTACCTTAATCGGTGTGAGACTTGGTTATGGCTCAACTATATTCTAGTCCGAAGTTAACTTGTATTAGGCTAGAGTTTGTAGCGGCTTAATGCAATGTGGTGTTCAAATCTGGACTAGGTCCCGCGGTTTTTTTACATTTATGGTTTCCTTGTTAACAAAATTTCTGGTGTTTGTGTTATTTCTTTTCCACATTATATTTGTTTATATAATTAAAATATCACAGGTTGTGCGTAGTTCAATCATAGTCGATAAATCCAACCTTACTTGTTGGGTAAAACTTGATTGATACTCAGACATTGGTCTTTGGTACCATCCGAGTTATTCTCATATCAATCAGTCTCACGGATTTTGGTCTAGTTGATTTACTGATTGTATTGAGAAAGAGATAAAGCTCTTTGATATCTTTCTTGATTGAGTCTCACTTTTAAGTTGGTCTTCTCGGAATTATATTGGAGTTTAGTCCATATAGATTGTCGAACGAAATTTTGGGTGTGGTTGTTATACCCCCTCGTTTTCACATATGACCCCCAATACTTCATATACTTATTAATCGTTACATTACCCATGTCAAATATGAAAGGGTCTTCACTATTTATCCAAGTAGCCAGTTGTTGATGAATAACACAAAGTTGCAACAAGAAAGAATTGACGTAACATTTGTAGATGCTTAAAACTAAAATACATAGGGGAACTTCATAAAACTTATAATGTTTCTCCAATCAACAAATAATGGAGAGTGTACAAATTTATTGGTTACTCGCACTCTTTGCATTGGCTTTACGAACACCATCTTTCGGATCAGAGTCATAATCATATGAACTAAAAGCATCAACAACCAAACAACAACAATTTATTAAAAAGTATGACACGAAGTTGATAATGATTAACTTGAACAATATTTGATAAGTTTAAGAAGCTAATTACCTCAAGCTCTATAAAAAAAAATACCCATCTTCAGTATCAATAATAGCAACATTAAAAGTAGAAGATGCATGAACTTCTCTCTGAACTTTTTTTCTTCGTATTTCGTCATTCGAAAAGCTTTCTCATACTTCTCTGCAGCTTCTAGCATTAGAAAAGTATTGTTCCCACCTTTTCTTAATTTCTAATATCAATCCCTTGTTACAGCTAGTCTTATCTTTAGCAACACATTTTTTAAAAGTCGTCAATCCAGACGAAGAAATTGAAACATACTTTACCACAACCCTAACTCTTGTAATTGACTCATGATACTTCTTCAACCCATTCTTTACCACATGATTAAGGACATGAGTTGCGCACTTAACATGGATGTTTTCACAATTCATAATAGCGTAGCATGGTTCCAGATGCTCACTCTATCCATCAAATACTTAACAACTATATTGTTTTGGCTTGGATTGTCAAGAGTTACTATAAACACCGTGTTAAGATCTTAATCTAACAAACAAGTTTCTAACACCTTCCGATGTTAACACCTTTGTGGCTACCAATTGTACAAAATTAATTATCTTCTTATACATGTTTCAATCATCGTTTATGAAATGGACATCGATGCACATGTAATTCAGGTTTTGAACCGAAGTCCGTCTGTCAGTTGTCAAACATATTCTTTGGTGGTTATCACGATATACCGATATTTTATAAGGGACTTTCTCTAGGTTCATGAGCATGACAAAGGGTTTAAACCATTCACCTTGCACCATCCTAAAAAGGTTATTCATCCTTGATAACGAACTCGGCTAAAGCTTTTATTTTTCCTACAAGCCTCAACACTATTGTTAGAGCATAGATCGGTTGAACCCACCAAGCGTTGGTATGTCAAGTTTGGTTGTCATATCTTAGTGAACCAAAACTCATTTAAAGAGTTAACTTCGTATAGGTTAGCTAGAAAGTTACTAGGATATGAGACTTACAAGTATTACGTGAAGACTTGAAGAATGTGAAGAAGTAAAGTGCTACAACGACGACATCATCCTTCCTCTTGAGGTTAGTAATATTTGACTTGAACTGTTTCATTCCTAATGTATCTTTCAAGTCGTGCATATTGAAAACATAACTGCAAAGCTGTGAATGATTATACTCTAGTTAGACATAGTATTAAGGAATTACAATACGAAGTATAACGTCTATCTTTTGAACTTCGTATATAAGACATCGACATAATCGTATGAATGCTATTGTGATTATGTATGGGTATGGGTGAAGATTTCGTCCTAGGAAACAATGTTGTACATTCGTTTAAATGAAATACAATTCATAAACTTGTTTTATGAATCGAAAGGGAAATCACTAGGCTTATTGGTATTGTTATTCATTGCAAATCTTTGGATTACCAATATGTGTGTTTAGTATAACCGCTCATAACTTGTTTATGTATCATGGTAAAACTATTCACAAGGCCTGACTTTTGTATTGGTAAGACTTTTATTAGTGAAACCAATCTTAAGTAATCACCTGAGATTGGGGAACCGATCCAATCTTTTATTAGTATGACCGATATGTTGTAATTGTTATGACCAACTCTAGACATTGGGGAATCGATCCTAGTAAGAGGTGCAACCGATCACAAGCATGGGGATTCGATCCTTGTAAGAGGTACAACAAGTCTTAGTTATTGGTAACCGATCCTATGACTTGTGCAACCGAATACAAGTTAGATACCATAAATATGTGGTAACCGATCCTAGTACCTAGTCAACCAAATTTTGGAAAGCTAGTGTGACCGATCTTAGTACCCACATGGAGGTAGAACCGAAACTTGTTTTGGTAGAACCGTGAAACCCATTAATGGTGATTTGATAGGATAATCAACCACATAGTTCTTGGAAGTCAGATGATCTAAACTTGTATCGAAGTGTGGCAAAACTGTTCCAAGATTGTAAATATGAAAAAGGATTTACAAAGTAAAGATGTCGACATACTTTGAATATGTGCAGTAACTCTTATCTTTTATTGTTCAAAGATATTCCTTCATAGCTAAAGGAGAATCCAGGATTGAAATAAATTGAGAATCTTTTAATTAAGGTTTTTAGTTTTATATGCTTTTAATTTCCAGCAATTAAAATGCATATCTTTAAAAATTAAAAATTGGTAATGTGCATTTACTAATTGGAGATTTTCTACTGAGATTTCGGTCAATATTTGGACAAAGCATTTCCAGGAATTATGGAAACCGAATTTGGAAATATATTGCATATATTGAGAATATTTTCGGTTTTGGAAATTCCTTGGTGTCCAAACTTCCTTGGTCTATAAATATTGAAGTTTGCATTTTGAGCAAACTAATCCTCAGAGCCAGCAAAACTACCTTGTTGTGTTGTTCCTGGCAGAGCCGTCTATTCGGAGAGGAAAGTACCCTAATTGGGCGAAATCTCTTACGACCGCTCGTTTTAAAGACTTCTTTGGGATTGGGAAGCTCTACGAGTACCGTTGGTGGGAAACTAGATAATTGCAGTTTATTATTAGTTTTCGATTAATTTGATTGACTAAAGGTTGTTGAAATTTGATTGCACCTAGTTTGTTTATGCTTGATAATCTTCTCTTCTGATATAAGATTCACTCAAACTAGATCGAAGTGTCGACGGGGATCTTTAGACTGTTTGTATATCTAAAGATGTCTTGTGATAATCCATTGTTAACAGACTGCGTTACGTGTGTGATTGATTACAAGAGATTCAAGTTGATTGTGTGCAGGTGTTTATTGAAGATCTAAGAAGAATTGAAGACGAACAAGATTTCTGATTTGGGTTCATAATCTTTGGTGTGCACAAAACTTGATCGGATCGGGATCCAACTATAATGGGTTTTTTTGTGATAACCTTGATTGATTAGTTGAGTATATATGCATCAATACAATTCTTTGTGATTCAAAGTATTGATTACATAGTCTAAACAATTACTTTGGTAATTGTTTTGAGATTGCTCTAAGAACCTGACAAAGGAGTTTATTAGGATAAACGGAAGAGCCTTTTGTCAAACTCATATCGCGTTGTTTGAAAAGAGTTGTTACCGAACAGATTTGTTGTTCATTTACTGTTTGGAATACGAACCAAAGAAATTGTTCCAAGTGCGTGACTTATTGCAAGTTGGAGGTGCATGGATATAGACGAAACTAGGTGAACTATAGGTTTAGTTGCTTGGCCTCAACTATACGAAGTTGGTTTATATTTTGTATAGCGGCTTAATCATGAGAGTATTCAATTCTGGACAAGGACCCGGGGTTTTTCTGCATTTGCGGTTTCCTCGTTAATAGAATCTTGTTGTGTCTTTTACTTTTCTATTTCCATAATTATAATTGTTTTTATTATAATTAGAAGTAAAATACATAAACGTTAATTCCTATTTACTTGATAGCAATCCTATTGTGTTTGGTTAAGTCCAAACCTATTATCAAGTAATCATACTTCGTTGTTGCATTGTCTTGATCTTGTATCCATAGTCAATCACACAAGTTATCTTGTTGTGGTATTGTCTCGATCTCGTATCCATAGACGATCACACGAAGTGTGAACCGATTAGTTGTATTGTCTCGACTCAGTCCATAGACAATCACTTTTGGAGAAAGGACTTATATGTGGAAAAGTTTTAGATTGAGGTATATTTGGGTACCCTCGTCTTTTCAACTATAAGATGTAAAAATTATCTTTCAAGAATCCTCTCTAGGTCTCTTATTTATTAGTAGGCTAAAATCTCGATGTCCCTTTTCCTTTCAACATAAATTTTACAAGTTGTAAAATGATTGTTCAAGGTAGTTTCCAATTTTTCTTGGAATCATCAGAATATTGTTTGCCACAGTAGTTAAATTTTGCAAAACCAGTACCTTGTTATTAGTCACGATAGTTACATTCTTAGAGCATCTCCAACGAGACATTGTGAAGTCCCTATTTTAACGGCCACATAGGATTTTTGTTCCTTTTCCAAAAAATTCATCTCCAACGAGAAGTTTAGAAGAGGTTGTGAAGATTATGTGGCAAGTGGTTAGATTCATATCCTCTAGCCCATCCTTTTGTTTTTTAGAGGTTCACTTAGAGGATGTAGAAAACCTAGTCAGCATTCTATATGGCTACAATTATAGAATCTAATAACCAATTTTGAATCAATGGTTTAAAAAATTCCCATCCGAAGTAAAGATAACTATGGTTGGAGATGTTTTTTATTTACCTCATTGTATTAAGGAGATTTTAATCTCACATCCGTAAAAAAGAACTTCCACCTAGGCTTCACAGCCGATTACCATTGGAGATGCTCTTATGAAGTGATCCCATACTTGTGAGGGAGCTCTGGTGCTATACCTTTTAGGCTTATCAACTTGTTCCTTTTCTTGAAATTCATAAGAAGGTGCAACATTATCCACAATTGGGTAGCAGTCTCTTGTTGGACATTTGTGGTTGTATGTGCGGAGGAGGTAGTTCACTATCACCAGAAACCTACATCAAGTTTAGCTGAAAATTTTATCAATCCAATAATAACAACCATAAGTTTAATTAAGAAAACAAATTGACAAGTGCAATTCAGAAAAATGATTGTATGCATGCCTGAATTGAAACAGGGGTTCATGCAGGGTTGATTGATCGACATCCATAATTGCAGCTGAATGAAATGTTACTAAATCAGTAAATGCAGTTGAATACTTCAAATAAACAAATAACAAAATAATAGATGTTATCTAATTCAAAACATGAAACAACTAAATAATCTAAATTAGACTTGATAGACACATAAATACATAAAAATATAAACTGATACAACCATAAGTACATAAAAATATAAACAAGTAAACAACTACATAATTTATGTACCACCACCACTAACAACGGTAGCATGGACAATTATACCATAAGAAGCTCATATTTCATATTATATCTTTTCATTAATTAATCATTAAGTTCCCCATAAGAAAATTATACAAAGAAAGTGAAATTAACAAGCAATCATGTCACCAATTATAATATACTTAGCATATACGGATCAAAATCCTCAATCCTACCCCCGGCTTATTCCGAATGAAAAGCTCAACAAAAATTCAAAATAACTTCAAATACTACAAGGAGACTACAAGACCATCATCATGCATTCATTTTTTGTATAACTAAAAACATTTTCCTAATTTTCCTAAGAAATCAAACAACCTTTATGTCATCCCAACATTCCAACTCCTACCAGATATTATGTCCACCATGAGTCTAGATTTAATCTTCCAACATAAAATACTACAATAATTGCTATCTCAAAAGAAAATAATTAAAAAAATCAACGTAATAAAAATCCACATATAAGAGAAATCAGATTCAAAACACACAATAATAGATTAAAACAATAAATCTAACTAAAACCCATTAGTAAGAGTACCTCCCAGTTAATGAAAATCAGTGGAAAAAATCAAAATTAAACTAAAACCCCATTAATAACAATACTTAAAAATAATGAAAATCAATTAAAAAAATCGAAAACAAACTAAATCCCATTAATTACAAAACATCAATTAATGAAAATTAATCAACAAATTTTTCCTTTACCTGTGGAATCCATTTGGTTATCAACCAAAATCAACAACTTGGCGATAATGGTGGTGATGTGGAAATGGGATCGTAGCTAATAAAATTTATGGAAGAGGTTGAAAATGAGAAGCAAAGACGATAATGGAGTCACCTCTTCTGCAGTTCCACTGGACGAAAGAAAAATAAAAGACTAGTTTAGAAGGAAAAGCTTGAGTATCTGGGTACACTTTTATATGTGGGGTCTTAGGGTTTTCTTAGGCTTTTATCAGCCATTGATTTATATGGTCGGCCAGTTCTGCGTGAGGTCGGTCGTACATGTGTACAACCGAGTTTTAGTAGAAATTGGTCGGTTTTGTGAACTCTTACCATACATGGACATTTGTTATTTTGGGTTTGGTTTGTTTCGATTACTTTGAGGTCGGTTCGGGCGGTTTGATTGGGTACATATGCACCCCTATGAAGCATAGCCAGTCCCTTCTCAAAAGATCCAATTGTATGTTCCTTTGGTCTGGGCAAGCGTGAGTCTCACCATGGTTTGAGATTTTTATCCTTATGTTGTAATATTTCCACAGGCACAATTATGAGCTTCTGTTAAAATAACTTTTGAAGCGATTTTACCATTTTTTAGTTTATAAAGCTTGTGTTATACATAAACGAATAATTCCAACACCAATAATTGTATAATCAAACGAGTAAGAATGCTCATCATTGCTGATTGTCGATAGAAAAATAGTTGAGTCTTTGGCAATTAAACATTTGAATGGAACTCCATTTTTGGTGTATTTTGTCAATGGAGATGAATGAAGGTCAAAAGATAGTTTTGGGAAGTTGAGGAATATAAGTTTTTGGCCGTAAATCTATGGCGGAATGTGAGGAGATTTGTCCGCTCATTAAGAACATATTTAAAACCATTATATAATTTCTTTTACAGTGTTAAAAGATTTTAACTTTTAATAAACGTTTATAGCTATGTATATGTGCTTCACCCAGTTGAGCTCTGAAAATATACATATATGTATAACAATATTTATTGTATGACTCAATATCCGCATATGTATAAAAATTATTAGAATAGTGCTGGTGCATGTTGCAATACTCCCAGATATTCTATAGTTTTATACGATAAATCTCAAGTTCCTAGATGGATTTCTCACTGATATATGAGTTCCCTTTAGTGTTATATTCCACAACTAAATTCCTAAAATTTACCTAACACCAATATTCATTCTCAGCTGGATAATGTAGATTCATTACAATGTTTGAACAAGCTGCATACGAAAATACTTGATTGAAGCATCACAAGCATATTTATAAAATCAGGTAACTATTGTGCCAGACACAAGAATTACAAAAATCTGGCCATTTTGTGCCAACACATAAAATTTTCTTATTTTACTCGATTTTGTGTCAACACACAAAATTTGTCTATTTCGTTCAATTTTGTGCCAAAACAAAATTTGGCAATTTTATTCAATTTCGTGTCAATACACAAAATTTACATATTTCACTCAATTTCGCGTGAGCACACAAAACTTACCTATTTTAACAGAAGTGTCAAATGTTTCCATGCTTCTTTTTCACCTCAGGAATGGAAGTTCAAACATCTCTAGCAAAGCGACAATCCTATAGGATATGCCTAGTGGTTTAAACCACCTAATTTTACATGCTGCAATGCGCTCCCACAATAGCGGGTTGTTAACATTATGGAGATCAACCTTGATAAATAACGAACAATCCTCGGCGAATAACAAATGAAATACCACAGGTGCATTTTTTTTTTTTTTTTTGCAATTTTGGTTCCTTGTGTTTTTTTTTTTCCTTTTTTTTTCCATCTTCAGCTCTTGCCAATGCCCTTATGAACAATTCCATAGTGAGAAGAAACACATAATTAAGGTGAGATTGGGTCACCCTGTCTAATTCCCTTTGTTGGTTTAAAAACATTGCAGCGTGACCCATTTAACATAACTTTGATTTTATGATATGTTGATGCATTCTTGAATAAGACCATTGAATATATCAACGAACCAAAATTTCTTCATAATTCCGTCCAAGAAGGACCATTCTAGTCGATCAAATGCCTTCGACATACCTAGATTTAACGTCATATACCCTTTTTTGTTTTCTTTTCATACAATATATTATATTAACTCATGTGCGAATGTAATGTTGTCACTTATCTGTCTTCTCGAACATAAGCCGCCTGCATTGTTAATATTACATTGTCCATTAATGGCTTGAGTCTCAGTGCCATTATTTTATATATTAACTTATATGTAGTATTACATAAAGATATCGGTCTATAATCACCCGAAGACTCGGGCGGTTGAGTCTTCAGAATCAAGCAGAGATAGTGTTGTTCATTTTTCTTCCACTCACAAAGAAGCTTTTACCATTTGAATGACTTCATTGTTTAAGATATCCTACTTTGTTTGGAGAAAAATCGGTGGAAAACCGTCCGAGACTTATAGGTCTAGAATTTTTTATTTTTTTTTAATGATGGTTTGGAGAAACTTCATGTATAAAGATTGATGTGATTTTAATTGTTGTAGTAAAAAGTGGTAGTAAAAGTTCGTTCAACTCGGGCTTGTAAAGGTTTGATTTAAGAAAATACTAAAAACAAAGAAAATATATACACAAGTTTGTCACGATATCGAGAGATACTAGGACTTCGGATTCCACCATTAATCACATTCAATTGGTTCATATAATGACTCATAACAATTCTAGCTCTTTTGTTGACTCTTTTCTTTGCCGAAAGTAGTTTTTATAAAGAATTAGATGTAAATCTTAAGCATAGCGCATCAAGAGTTCTCAGACTAAGCATACGCTATCAGAAAAAATCACAACTAATCAAGAAAAATCATAAATCAATTAAATCAATGCAAAAGTCATAGAGAATCAAATATAGTTACCAAACAATTGTGAAATAAGGCTTCCTCCGTCATCCCAGTAATGGGGTTTAGCTCCTCATGTTATTCACGTGCTCGAAATAGGTATTCATAGCTCAAAAGGGTGAAAAACAAGAGAAAACTAATGACTCGAGACAATTTGCAACGTTGTATGAGCGTTACAAACAATCACAATCTTTATTACAAAACGATATATGAAAAACTTCTTTGTAGAATATAAGACTGCTGGAGAGTTATCTGTGCAGTAGATTCTGCGACCGATTTACTGCGACGGACATACGAAGGTCCAATGTTCTTCATGTTCTTCCTCTACACCAGCAGCAACAATTTCCTTAAGCTCCTCCGATTCTTCTCTGCAGCTTCTACCGTACCTCTGTATCGACCCCAAACCCTCGACCATCACCTCTGTAACCTTCCCTCTCTATTTATACATATAACAGGGCTATTAAATCCCGAGAAATCTTCATATTTGTTTCACCGAAGTCACGGGCTTTGTTCTTTTTCTCCAAGCTACCCATATCTCTCTGTTGGACGCGTCTCGCTTTATCCTTGTTCTTCCCAAAATCTTTCCGTATATATCTTCAAGTTGGAAAGGAAATCCTCCCTGTTTAATCTCAGCCAAGTCATAATCCACTTCCATTAAAATCGAGAGTATCCACGTAACTTCCATAATTCGTCTCTACCCCTGTCTTGTAAGAATCTTCGTTTTTATTTGACACGATGCCCATTACAAAGCCTGTTTATCTCTAACGTGCCAATACATATCCAATCCAAGAAGAGAATCCGTTAAAATCTCACCAAACTCGATCCAGGGAAGTTCGCATACGAGTGGTATTTTTCCCGCCAATTTCCATTTTTGAACGATAAAGATGAGGGTGGCCCTTATCCAATCTTTGGACTCCCTTTAGCAATGTGGTGCCCCTTAGCAATGAGGTGCCCCTTATCCAAATGAGGGGTCCGAATAGTAGTTTTCTCCCACGAGCGCAAATACCACTTTTCGAGCCAATTTTCCCGCAAAAGCTTATTTCTCCAAAAACACCTAGAAAAACATAAAATAATCAAATAAGTACAAAATCGAGCGCTAACAGCACACATAATTGAGAACAAAATAGACACATAAATGCGTCTATCAAATACCCCCAAACTTATTATTTGCTAGTCCTCGAGCAAAACTAAAATAAAAACAAAATCCTAACTCACTGTCGCAGGCATCGTCGATTGCATTTAGCGTATGCAATAAGCCTTTAAACCCCTAGGTGGCCCTAGTGGCCAAGTTATAGTCTCGGGAGGGTTTACCAGAGGTGTACCCACAAAACCTTTACTCCAGACCCTAACTATCTACGCAAAACCTTGGAAGGCACTAAAAAGTCTCCTTGGTTGGCATACTTATTGACTACAGGAGGAAGTACCCCGATGCGAAATTCCAATTGCTGTACACGAGTTTGCACTCAAGCATACTAAAATTCATATATAAGTCAACGAGCTCTACTCGGATAGTCGCACTATGGACATCGATATCCGAGTCAAAACTAATCACATGGATAGATCAAGAAGATGGATATAGAGAAAAACATAGATGGTTTTGATGTTTACTAAGTGAATGGTGTTTCCCATATCTCTCTCAAGGCCACCGCCAAAACGAACCTATCCTAATGGACTGAGATACTAGTCGACTAATATCAACACACCGGCATATACAAGGGAACCAAGTGGTCGATAAACCTAACTCTAGGTCAACACAACTGGCATATACAAGGGTTCCAGTGGTCGACTTTATTGAATTTATTCCGATTGGTCTAATGGTCCAGTCTCAATTTCTTCATTTTTTTTTTTTTTTTTTTTTTTTATCTCAATCACTCTATTTCACCCTAGCAGTGGTAACAACTTGAATCGTGAGCCCCACCTAATCACTTAGACAAACATATTTTGAAGAAAACAAACAAAAAATAGAAGTGAAAAGGATTCAACGAGATATGGCGAAACTACCATGTTTTTTCTTTAATTGTAACACCTGAGCTCTGTGATTTTATGAATAGACTCTTTAGATGTTTCCATCTAATCAGATTGGTTCCTCAACTCCTACAACCAAAATGCTTCCATCCACTTAGATTAGTTAGTGCCATCCTTAATAAACATAAATTTCTAGGCTCTAGAGTTTAACAATGCAACTAAAATGTTTCTCCCATACCCCCAAACTTAAATCTAACATTGTCCTCAATGTTCTAAAGATAAAATTAAAAGCATGAACAAGGAGAAATTGTTACCATTTGAAGTAAAAGAGTTAAGGAAAGATATTACCGTGTCGCATGAATATTGGGTTACCTCCCAAGAAGTGCTAAGTTTAACGTCTTCAGCCATACTAACAAAGGATTAGTCACCTTATAAAATCATAAAGTAATAGCCGGAATTTACATGGGTCATCAAAACCAAATAGAGCTATCACAAGTAAAAGGAATCTGCAACATGCCAAGAAAATTAACAAATGAAGCACACCCTTGTCTAGTTTCCTGTTTAAGACAACTACATCTAGCTGCGGTTCAGGTTCAGGCTCTATGAAAGGGTCTAAATAAATTTCTTTGGGCTTGCGTTCCTCATAAGTAAGATCCAAATTATCAAGTTGTAGAGTCTGGAAAAACTCAAATAAAAACTTAGAAGCACATAATAATAACCTGAATAATTGAGGATCCTCTAAGTCAATCGATTTGACTTACACAGCTGACCACAATGAGAGTGGTGGTCTTCCTTTAACAAATGTGTCGAACTTAATCTCCTAAAGTAATTAGGCTTAGTCTCAAAACTTAATAACCGACACATTTGAAATTCATACATTCCCACAATTGGTTGAAAATATTTGGTGGGAAAACAAAATCAATCATCAGGGTATCATAGCCAGGGCTAACCACATCAACCGAGAGGATGGGTTTCTAACAACTAAACTTCCCTATGGACATCACTAGGTTCAGGTTCTTGTGAATTTCATATCGACCTTGTATTTCCTGTACTCATTATCGGTGTGGCATGACGACCGAGTGTTACTCTTATAGAGTAACACGAACCTCAAACACTATAATGAATCATTATCGATGTGGCATGAGACCCAGTGTTACTCATATATAGAGTAACACGAACCTCCAAACACTATAATGAAACCATGTACGAAATACCCGTGCAATCGATGCTCTGTGTTATATTAGCCCGAGCCCCTCTCGGTGTGTTATACTAGCCCGATTGAGCCCCTCTCGGTGTGTTATACTAGCCCGATTGAGCATCCTACTTATTTGTATAGTCTCCTGATATGATCTCGATTGCGATCATCCAACTCCATAAGCATGATTGGGTGACCACAGATCAATTCCATCACCCCAAAGCATGGTATGGAATACCCACGGCCTTAGCTTGCCAAAAAGAAAACCGTTCATACCAAGCATTATGACTAAAACCCTAAATTAGGGTTTGCGGCATATTACATATGTTGCAAAGTAGTCTCAACCATCCATCTTCGCGGTATAGATGGAGGGTCTGGATGTAGACTCAAAGGGCCCAGAGCATGTCAACACGATCCGCCGTGAGACCGCCACACACTTGACCGGTCGGTCAAGACCAACAATGTTTGGTCGTGACAAAATCGTCACCCAAACAAAAGGTGGCGCACGGCTTTGAAAGCCAAATTAGGGTTTCAAGCCATCACGCCGCGTCCCATCTTCTCAGTACGAATGGAGGGTCACAGATTAGATTAAACAGTCCGGTCATACCAGCATGATCACCGTGGGCCCATCTATCTCCTCATGCGGTCGGCCAAGGCATATCATGCCCGGCTAATCCAAAACGCCCGCCCAAACATGCGTGGTTACACTTCCCAAATTGCAAATTGATCTCGACCGCTCAACTTCACCGGATGATTTGAATGGCTTAGATCACGTTTTCATGGGATAATCGGTATAGGTGTGAACATCAACCTACCACCTACACGCTGGAGTGATCGACCAAGACCGACCAAGGACGGTTGTCTTGTAACGCGTGCGGGAATATCACGCGGTTATCAACTCCTTTGCGGTAAGAAATTTACTGCAAACCGATCTCAACCACTCAACCGTGCCGGTCAATTTGAGTGGCCTAGATCGCGCCTTCTTGGGAAAGTGAGACATGGACGTGTACACCGGCATGCCATCAACATACATGACCGCTCGGTCCTCTCCAAAGCCCTTCCCATGCTTGGTTTCGACCAAGGTGAAGAGTGATGCTTGCGCACCTCTTCAAAAACCCAGTATTCATTAACGATTGGCAGATGAGTGTCTCAAACATCATCTCATCCGTTCAACTTCACCAACTTGGTTATACAACCTGGTCAAGAGTTATTTGGTTAGTGAGGCGTCATTACCCATCACTTTACCACACCACAATGCGAAGACTGCATAAAAATACACACGATACTTCACAAGTATCGACTTTACGAATAACGCAGCTATTCAATTCAAAGATTACATGCTATCTTTCGTGGATCCACGATCCGCACATTCCAGACATCAATCATGTCAAAAATCGGGGATACTTACTGGGGTATTGGTTTGGCGGTTTACAGCGTACGGCGTGCAACGCGCCATCACAAGAACGTGTCGGGAAGTCATGGACGGTTAGAGATGAATCGGAGAAGTGGGCAAGACTGGTGGTCGTGTATCACCAACGCACAACTCCACTACTCCATCATTCCACTTCCTCCACTTCCCACGAGAGACGTGAATGAGGCTCAATGACTTGTATAAATAGGTTCTCCGCCCTATTTCAAATAACAACACAAGTTCGCACGAGACAAAATCAAGTGTTAATACAAAATCGTATTCGAACACCCGAGCCTCCTTTACATTAACTGTAAGCCTGCTCACTTTTCTGTCACAAGTCATAAGCAAGCCAACACCTTCACAATCTCAACACCTTCTTCGCTTCCTCCCCTAAGATCAACCCCATCTCCTTCACTTTGTGACCAGAAACAAGTCCGGAACGGCCATTTCTTGGTTTAGGCCGGACTTGCCTGTATTGATCTCTCGAATCTACAAGCACTCACCGCGCAGTGCATTTGTTTAAAGGTTTAAATTCATTCCTCATCCACACCCCCAAATTACCAAATTCTGCAGGGAGTAGTTTTCACCCATAAACAATTGGCGACCACATTGGGAGGTTGATCTCTCGGTTACAAAAATCGAATACTCAATTTTTCGATTTTCATCTCACGATGTATCCTCACCCGGAGTCCGGAGGTGGTTCAGATATCATAGGAAGCATAGCTGGAATGTTGGAGGATGTCTTGGCAAATCAAGCTGGTATCACCAGAAGGCAGGGCGAGACATTTCGCCTTTTGAATGATATGGCAGCACAATTACAAGAAGGATGCTTCCACTCAGGCAGCGCAAGAAATGTTGAAACTTTAACCAGGAATCACACCTTTACCTGGAGAAGCAAAAAGGGCGCCAGTAACCGCGGAGACTCGGGAAGATGAACAACATGGTCCGGTCACAACGGAGACCCGATGCAACTCCACGGAAAAGAGACTTATCCAGGAATACTACAATGTCTGCCAGATAAAGAAAGGGAACCTGCAGCCTATGGAGCCTTGCTAGAGGATTTATACCTCAAAACTCTTGTCGAAGCCCGGAAGACTGTCCAATCCGCGTCGGCCTTCCAACCAACTAGAGAAACGCTTGAGGAAGGAGAAATCAATCAAGAAATGCCTGAATACAGAGGATGGGAGCGTTCAATCCGGCCACTCAGCAGTGACATTGCGACACCTTCCACATCCCTCTACTTAGGAAGGCAATCCGCAGATATGATGGCGCTCGCAAGTCTTCCAACCTCATCTCCTGTTCCACATCAAAGCCACGGGGAGACATTGCAACGCCCGCTAACGCATAAAAGCTAGACACAAGGTACTTACATTTCCCTTTCCCAATGAAGAAGATTCTGGAGCTACTGGAGACGTGGGTGCGAAACGGAGAGATGAAGCTACCCCCGGTACGACGCCCACCTACTGATCAAGAAGTAATGGACCCGAGGTACTGTCATTACCACCGGTCCCTTCATCACCCCACCGGTGAATGCAACGCTTTGAAGCGTATTGTTCAGGAGAAACTTGGTTCAGAAGGATAGCTCTGAGGAGGTGGTGCGGAGAATTTTCTTAGAGAGGCTACTCCGGTTTGATACAAGTGAGGCTTCAAAAGCAAGTAAGTTTTACTCAACAATTTTACAAAGATAGTTTAGAATTCACTGGGGACTTAGCACCCCGCACATGAAGAGAGAGGCTCAGCGATCAAATGCCATATTTGTTTCCCTTCAAACCTCCCTTTTACACGATATTTGCAATTTCATATGACATGTGCAGTCATTCATGACCAAGATGGAAATTTCATTTAACATAATCTCTTTCAAAAAAAAGGTTGTTCACAAAACTATCTCAAAATAAGCCAATTCAACTACCTATTAATTCAAAACCGGAAGTCAAAAGAAAATCCTCACTATCACTCAAAAGCATCTAAAAGAAAGGACAAGTCGGTAGCTACAATCTTTCAAGGGAAGTCCTTCAACAAAGAACTCGTCCTTCTGGGCAAGAGAGGCTTTCATCCTTTGGAGTACTGCCTGTTTCAGCTCAGCCTCCTTGACAGCCTCCCAACCTCTTCTTCTGGCGGCAATACAGTCCATGAAGGGACTTCATCTTGTAATTTTAAAGCTCCCGAATCTTGGAGAACCCTTCGAAGAACCAAGGAGCATTGAAGTCTGTCTTTATAAACACATCCAGATGGCACCTCCAATCTTCAATCACCTCTTGAAACCTGTTCCACCCGTCATTCGCTCATCCCCCGGATAGAAACTAAAGCTTCTTGGACGCGGTTGACCAATGCAAGACGACTCTTGAGCTTCGTGGTGGTAGCAATATGTCCGTGTTTCTCCCATATTGCCGTGTACAACTCTTCAAACTGAACCGGCACGCTGAATCCACCAACCAACACATGACCTGGATAAGGGACAGTAAAAGGAGGATCGAACGAAGCCCCGGGCTGCATCACCGGTAATTCACCAACCACAGGAGCCTTGTCAGTTGCAGGAGAACTTTCGGAAGGAGTCACCACAATAGCCATATTGTCCGGAACCTGTTCAGGATGGATTTCAAGGGGAGCCGCCTCAACTACAGCAGACGCTGCTTCTCTTATATTCCTTCTGGCATCTACTTCGCTCTGGGTGCTGATTTCCATCATGACCCCGTCAACAAGATCACTAAGGGAAGCGCCTTGTCCAACCGAGCTTGCATCATCTCTGTCATGGTCTCTGAAAGAGGAGCAGTTTCACCAGACTTCTCGGCCATGAAGATCGAGCGTTGCAGACACACAAGATCGGTTTCACCGAGACTTCTCAAATGAAGGTCGAGCGTTGCCGGACTCCAAAATTAGTCCCGCGAGACTTCTCGTGCGGATGCGCTCCAACCTCGTAAAGACGTTCGCTTTGAAATTCCCACGATTTCAAACAAGGATCACTCTTAGAAGGATTTACTCGGAGAAAATGAAGGAATCGGCGAAAAGAGATTTAAATACTCTGCATATTGGAGGAACTGAGGATCACCGGACCGCATGCTTGCCTCTTAGATCTCTCTCCTACTTGGGGACTGCAATCCTCAGCTCTGGCCCGTTTGGCTGGAAGTGGCTTCAACCGGAAATGCTTCGTCAAGACGTCAGAAGATGGCTCACTACGCGAATCAGTCACAACACTCTCAGAAAACTTCTGGAAGATCAGCAGTTGTCTACTCCAAAACTCCTTATACTTATCGGTTACCACCGGGTTTCTCCCAATAGGCCAAAAAGGAAGGCTCACCCGTTCTAGAAACACATTAGCATTAAGAATATTCGGGAGAAATTCTTTCGGAACCCCCTGTGGGCGGATAAATGGGACACCCCAGATCGAATCCCATTTGACGAAAGACCACATCAATATTATACGGAGTCACGGTAAGAGCCTCATTGAATAGAGATGGAACATATCCGGAATGCGAGGCATGTAAGTAAATAAGTTCTCCGGACTTTGCGGTCTTAGCATCGGTGCATAACACGACATCGGGACCGTCATAAGTGATAGCAAAAGTCTTTGGGCTTGACAATAGAATGGTGGACCGCCCCATGGACGGAAATCTACAGAAGACACATTGTCAAATACGTTCGCAAGCTGTACCGCCTGGGACGCTTTTTATTCCAACGCGGTATTCTCGAGCCACCATACAAGTTATTGAGCGAATTTCCGGGAGTAGGAGCGTAACTTTTGAAGTGTTCCCATAAGAACGCTGCAGAAAGCGAAGTGAATGTGCGACTCCACCTTCTTGTACCGTTAGAAGCATGCATGTCCATTGCTAAAGCGTCCGGATGGGAATACGGTGATCAAGGAACAATGAGCCCCGGAGGAAGAACTTCACCCTTCGCCGACCTTATAGCAATCTTGACAAGGTCACTTCTAATGGTCTTCTTTCCGGAACCGTCATCAAATATATCTCTGGACAGCCATAAAGACAGGAACGCGATCAAGCTGAGCTCATTTTCCAATTTTTTACCCGGGCTGCGGGTCTACAGGGAGACCACTCAGACACCCACCGAGTGTAAAAGCATCTCGCATCTTTTTCTCCTCTTTCTCCCGGATCGTCGAACTCGCAACCTTATGAAGTATAGCGAGCATAGTTACTCTTTTCCGTATCGGAGAGTTCGTAAGAAAGACTTCCAAACAGGCCGAGGTTCATTAATGCAGCCACACTCTCCAAAGTAATAGTCATCTCTCCCCCATCTAGATACGTTTGTGTGAGTAGAAATGCGCCACCGAGAAATGAAGGTAATCAAACCCGCAATATCTTTCCTAATTTCGAGGGTAGCAGATGCCATGACCGCATTGAGGATTTGTGCTTTGGTCAAATTGTCCTTAATGCCCTTATTACTCAACATGCGTCTCATCCATCCTTCATAAGAACCCAGTGGAGTATGGCAAGTCTTGAAGTCAATAGGAGAAGGCGGATATTCGTTTCTCTGGAGACAAAATCTCATCACAAGTGCTGAAGAAGAGAATGGATCAGCGTCCATATTTTCTGAACCGGAAAGCAAGACTATCTTATGAGAAGGATGTCTCCTAATGTTTGGAAAAGGCAAGGTGAACAACTCATCATCAATGTTCGGCATATCTTTGAAGCTGTCAACACCTCCTGACTTGGCACCAGCATTATCTCCAGAAGACATATCGACAGGAGTTCTTTTCTTTCTACCGCAATGAAATAAAAGACAGGAGTTAGAACTTGTATGAAAGCACGGAAGAAATATAGTCACACACGGCAAGACACAACTCACATCGGAGCATACAATGGCCGGTCCAAACATCATTCAAGTCTGGTATTGATCAAGCTTCGGTATAACTCAAGTTTTCAAGTCTGGCATAAATTTCAAATCCGGTACAAGTTTCAAGTTCGGTACAAATTTCAGTCAATCGTGTGTGGGTGAGACCCACGGTCAATCAAGCATGCACGGCGGACCCACGTTCATTCTCACGCATCATAACACGATTTTCCTTATTCATGAGAATCGTGTACGCGAGATTCAAGCCAAGGTTTTTCCTTTTCAAGATACAACCCAAAAGCTAGGTCTTGCATGCTGACCGGGTTGTCGGCCGAACACAAATATAATTTACACTTTCTTACTACTCAAAATATAAATATAGCAAGGGCAAGAAAGGATCGATCCCACAGAGAGGTCTAGGTTGTCAAATTGTTATGGTTTCCTATATAAAACACCGGTAGTTTTGTGATTTTTATAAACGAAAATAAAATAAAAGCAAATAAAGAAATAAACAAACAAGTAATCAAGGGTGAGAAAGTATTGGTTAAGGATTTCGTCTTCATTCACAAACATGGTTTCACCACAATAACTAGAATTGATATTTTAATCTCAACTTTTATCAAAGACCCTAGAATACCTTGATCGCAAGAATATCCCGCAAACCTCCTCATGTCATCAACAAACACATTAAAAGATGCGAATATGAATTCTACCTAAAGGAACAACCTAACGTGTAAAAGCACTAATCAAGTTTAATTCCCTAGATGCGTTAAGTTCTATGAAATCAGGCCAATCAAAGCAATCAACGTGAAAAGCGCACTAATCCGATTTAACAAAGGTTATGGTTCACATATGATCATAAGAATATATCACTACAAACTATAATCATATTTATGCTACTTGCAATCCTGAATTATCACTTTTGCGTATAATAACCCTAATCTAGCAATAAAGATGAAAGCAAACTCAATCGACTCGCGACTCGACTAAACAAGCATTCAAATCATGTAACAATATTCATGGTGAATCATAAACGATAATATGAGAGAAAACTAATTTATTGAATTAAAACCCATATTTGGAAATCAAACTTATTCCATAACCAATAATAAACTTAGGTACTCATATTCATGGAGTTCATCACAAGAAGAAAGAGAAAACACTTCATGGTTCTAAACCCTAGAATAAAGTAGAAGAAAAAAGAATAGAATCCAAAAGATATTCAAAAAGATAGATCTGTTTTGAGAAAAGTCTTCTCTTTATAGCTCCACTACTTCCAAAACTAGGTTTTGTCTTCAAAGTCCATTAGTTGGAAATTCACCTGCCCACGAGAGAGAGAAACCCGTGTAGAAATTTTGTCCCTAAATCGCTCGCCGGAAAACTGGGATTATGGCCGGAATCCGGCCGGAAGTATCGCCGGAAAGTAGCTCAGGTGACCGGCAAAGTCAAACCGGTCACCGGTCAACGGGTTTGAACGGTCGAGTCAACTCGGGTCAGGACTCGGTCAATCACCGAGTCGAACGAGAATCGAGATCGAGTCGAACATTGAGTCGAGGTGACAAGGCTGGTTGGGTCTTAGCTCGGCCATTGCACGGGGCAATATGCTGCACAATCATTGTGCTTCACTAATCCTTGGCCAGCCATCTTGCTATCATTGTGCATCACCAGCCACATTCTCTTCTTGTTTCTTAACTGCAGCTGTAGCTTCCTTCAAGAAACTCAAACCATTCTTCCATGCTCAGTTCCATCTCCAAACCTGCAACACAATTCCAAATCCCCCCCCAAACAATCACATTGCTTTTCTGCACTACAGCTCAACAACTTGCCAGGCCAAACCAACTCCACAAACACAACACCGATCTATCCATTCATGCATTACTCGCCTCACCACTCCGGCCTTGTAACTCATACATTCTTGACCGCAATACAGACACCACCGTACCTAGTTCATCTCATCCATACCCTGAGACAGGCGTCACTTCCACGACAAAACCGATTGCCACAAACAACACCTTCCTGCAATTGCTTACAGCTCACAGGCCACCTACAGTTCACTCAATCTTCCATGGATCTGTTCTGCATCATCTTCCAATTTCCTAAACCTCCTCCCTGTAACAACTGCTTCCCTGTATCTCCGATGCTGTAGCTTCAAACCACCAATCAACACCTGCAACTTGACACCAGTTAAGACCCTGCTCAGTTCCTAGCATTCGTCTCAGCAACTCCCATTCTGCTCCTGCAATGTCTTCCCTTGGCTGACTGCCACAAGCTCCAACGCATCAGTTCATTCCCATCTGTGTACCAACACTAGCTTCCACCTCAGAGCCAACTCCATGCCACATCATTAGCCATACTGCACTATTTCTCTTGCCTGCAAAGCTCCAAGTCCCCAGTTCTATATTCATTCATCATGTGCCATCTATGCAATTCAGTTCAGGCCACATCACGCCTTGGGCCAATCTCCATAACCTGCATTTTAATTGCACCAGCTGCACACATTGTCATACCACCTGCAATTCTCAATGTCACCATTCAAGCTTCTGCCAAACCATGTAGCAGCACCCCTGCTACAGCTGCTTTACTACCCATCTCAGCAACTCCACCAATTACAGCTCTGTCTCAATCCATTTGCAGCACAAACAAACACAAATGCCAGCCACTAGCCCAGCAAACTGCACCATCAGTGTACAGCTCCAACCATTCCAATTCTTCATTCCATCTGCCAGCTCTGCCAGTGCAAGTTCATCTCAGGCAACCTCAATCCCTGGTCATCAAGCCATTGCCAGAGCCTTCCTTTTCAATTCGGGATCACACCAGCAATACCACCCAACAAACCAACATCCCTGTAAACTGAGCTCCAACACAGTCCCTGTAATCCATTCCGCATTGCCACCAGCTCATGTACCTGCAACTGCAAATTGAGCCATTGCAATCCTTGCCATCTCCTGCAGCTTCTCAGCTCCACAACAATGCCACCAGCTCAATATACATCCCATATCCTTTATACTATCAGCAACTGCAATTTCAGCTCTAAATACCAGCAATACCTGCATAACCTAAGCATTCATCTAGGACTTCACATAGACCCATCTTAACTCAGACCAGATTTTGCACATCCACAACCACCTGCCATTCTCCATCTCTGGAATCCATGAAAACCCATGTGCTTCTCTGCATATCTACCATACTCAAGCTCCCTGCAACTCTCTTGTTTTCAGCTCCTGTCACAGCATACAAGCTCAACAGCTTCACCTACATCTCACATCAGATCCAATCACAAAACCCTGTAATTTCCATGAAACCTCGATCAAGCCATAATTCTTCTCTACCACACAATCGGCAAGAACACCATCTTCTTCTATAGCAAAACTTCCCATCTTGAAATAGAGCTCGAATTAACTCGGTGCTTCAATTTCTCCATGAATTCCTCTCTCAACTCAACACACCTGACTCAGTTCCACCTCCATTGAATCACCTCATCTTTCACCAAAGAGCTTGCTACACAAAACCCCAACTTCAATCCAAGCATCATTACCATCCACAAATCATTTCCTTACATCGATCTACATCTGACACCAACATCTTCATAAACCCTAATTGATTGATTGAGGGTCTTGGAATTCCATTTGAATCTCTACTGCAACAAATCTCCTTTAAACTCAACAACCACCACCCATATGTTCTTCCAATTCATCACCCATTTGCATCAATTGCAACAGCATCGAACCCTTACCTCTCTCGATCGATCTACTGAGATCGATATCAACATCTCGAATTCTCGAACCAGACGAGGAAATAATCTGTTACTTGCTTCTTCTCTTTCTGTCCGATTTCGGTGAAGAAATGTTTGAGAGAAAACATCTCTCGAGTTAGGTTTTAGTGTAGGAAAAACGATGGTGGAAATAGCCACCCAGGTCTGGCAGATAAGGGGTACCCAGCTGGTAGCCCCTTAACATTTGCTGACTATCATTTAACACCTCTCCAAAGAAAGTTGTCCCTTAACCTTGGGTCAGCTCCATATATCACTTGCCTGTGATATGACAATTTCGCCCTTTTGCTCAAATTGGGTAATTTCTCCTTCTTTTCCTCCGTGCGACTCCAGAGTACCTAACAACTCAAAAGCACGCGTAAAGTACATAATTCACAAGAAAAATAGCAAAGAAAGCATAAACTCTATATAGTAAATACGGTGTATTCTACACCTGTCGTATTCCCCCACACTTAGACTTTGCTTGTCCTCGAGCAAATCAAACAAAACAATAAAATACAACAACTCCGTGTCGTCGAGGCTACGGTCACTTTTAGCATAAATAACAAGCCTTTAAACCCCTAGGTGTCCCTAGTGGACGAGTTATAGTCTCGTGAAGGTTTACTAGAGATATACCTACAAAACCTATATTTCCAACTCCGTCTATTTGTGACAAATCAATGAATGAATCCAAAATGACTATAGGAGGAGGTACCTTGCAAATTCAATTCATATATTAGTAAATAACTCTAATTAGATAGTCGAACAAGCCACAATACTCGGAAACTAACAAACCACAATCACAATGAAAAGATTAAGAAGATGGATATAGATGTAGATGTTGGCGAATATTCACAAGTGTTCGATGTTTCCCATATCTGTCGAAGGTCCTTGCTAAGATGAACCTAATCCTATTGGATTGAGCTACTTAGTGCTGAATGCTACATCAAATCAATTGGCATATACAAGGGAACCAAGAGTGACTTTATTCAACACAATAATAATTTTTTTTTTCTTTTATGATTGGATCAAACTGGATCCAATTTCTCTTTTTTTTTTTTTAGCATGATTAGATCTTTTGGATCCAAGCGCATGCTTCTTGTCGGCAAGTACATGATAGTTGCCTTGGATCCTGCATTCCACGCTTGTTTAGGCGGCGGAGACAGGGGACTACGTTTCACACATACTTGCTATTCCCAAGTGTCTTTTTATTCCGTTTTGGTCTATTTGGTCGGTCTCTTTTTTTTTTTTTTCTTTTCAATTTTTTTTTTTTTTTTTTTTTTTTTTTTTAGTAACTCAACCACTCTATTTCATCCTAGCAGTAATAACACGTCGATGTTTAGTGACCCACCAAAGCACTTAGAGAACAATAGATAAATATGGAAAAATAAAAATAGAATGTGATATGGTGATATTCCGAGATATGGTAACAACTATCATGTTAATTTGTGCTTTTAGGATATATTCTTCCCTTTTAGTTAATTGGTTCCTCAACTCCCGCATTCAAAATGGTTCCATCCACTAATGGTGTCATCTAAAGGCACAAGTTTCTAGATTTCGGAGTTCAAAAAAGCACAAATTTTTCTGATTTTTCTATTTTTTTTTAAAGGGCATTAAGCAAACTAAAACATATAAATGCTCCCCCACACTTAAACTTTACATTGTCCTCAATGTAAAATTGAATCGTCCAAAGAAAGTCCAAGGTGGGAAATTCCACAAATAATATGCAAAAACAAAGAAAATAAAGATAAAAGCAAATGCATAAAAATAAAAAGATAAGGATAAAGATACAAAACCGGTGGGTTGCCTCCCTAAGCGCTTGTTTTAAAGTCGACGGCCCGACTTAGCTTCTTGTAAGATTCATTCCCCATACACCAATAATCTAAAAAGTTGGGGATCCTTCCATAGAACCTGTTTTTTCAAACACTAGCTTCACACAAATATTAGTAATATAAAGAAAAAGTGAAGCAATGAACCGATAAAAGCGTCCCCCACACTTATTCTTGTCCCCACTTGGAAGTGTATAAAGAATATAGAAGTCGGGGAACTTCCACGGTTTCTTGTTCCAAAACACGTATAGTATGAGAATCAAGTATCTCTAATGGAGGATATCGAGAAACAAAATCATTCAACAATATTCTCGAAGCACATACATTCAAACCAATAAGAGGTAAAGGAGAAGAAACAATAGGCAACGGGTTAGACAAACCTTGCACAATCTCTTGTATTACGGAATCCTCTTCATCCTTGAAAAAATTCAAGTGAATAATTCACCTCTTTTATATCATGGTCCTCTATTAAACCTTGCAACCATTCTTCATCTGTTTATGCTTAACCAAAGTCTCGACATAAACATCATCATTACAATCATTTGCAAGCTCAATTGGGTCTTCCACAATATTGGTTAAACCGGTCTCATTCTCAACACACTCCTTTTTGTTGTAAGGCACATACTCTTTTGCGGATCCAAATTTTATTATAAGAAACTTTTTTAGAACACTCGAAAATGCATCATCCTCAAGCTCCACCCTTTGAATAGGCTCTTGATCATTATTAAGATCAATGCTTGAGTAATCTACACAAGTGTCGACATATTCCTCTTCATCTTCATCTTGATCCCAAAAGACTCTCGAGATGTCACCATGAGTTGTTTCAAGCAATGTATCATAATCACCGTCACTATCATAGTCAACATAAGATTGGTCCTCGCTGAATTTAGTGTTGCTAATCTCGAACTCATCCTTTTGAATAGGTGAATGATCATTATTAAGATCAAGAGTTGAGTTAACTACGCAATTATCAACAAAAGTGCCCAAGGATTGGCCTTTTTCAACATTAGCATCAATCAAATATTCATCACAAACCATATGTACATTAGAATTATCCATATCTTCCTTGTATTGATCAATGCCTCTTCGCAAGATAGTCATACCTTCACGAAGTTCTTGGAGTTGCTCGTTTGTAATCTCTTTTGCTTTTTGAAATTCCTCTTGTAAAAAGGTGGAAACTTGATCTATAAAGGTAGAGAATTTTTGTTCACGAGCATAAGAATCCTCCCATACTTGTGGTTGTTCCCCGCCATAAGGTTGTGGAGGAAAACCATAAGGTTCCATGGAATATTGGTCATAACCAATGAATTGGTTTTGATTATACCCATGGAATTGGTAGTTGTCGTAATGTTGAGGTTGTTTAAAACCGCATCCGTTGTTCCAATATGGTCCTTCCATAGAAATAAGCACCTGAAATAATTCTCAAACCAATGTTAAAACCCAGAAAATAAGAAAAAAATAAAAAAACAAATAAAACAAAAACTAAATACAAAAATAAGAAACCAAAAACAATTAACAACCGCTGCCTCCCAGAATCAACAGCGCCAAAATTGACCGCGGTCGTAAAGTCAAAAATAATTTACACTTTCTTACTACTCAAAATATAAATATAGCAAGGGCAAGAAAGGATCGATCCACAGAGAGAGTCTAGGTTGTCAAATTGTTATGGTTTCCTATATAAAACACCGGTAGTTTTGTGATTTTTATAAACGAAAATAAAATAAAAGCAAATAAAGAAATAAGCAAACAAGTAATCAAGGGTGAGAAAGTATTGGTTAAGGATTTCGTCTTCATTCACAAACATGGTTTCACCACAATAACTAGAATTGATATTTTAATCTCAACTTTTATCAAAGACCCTAGAATACCTTGATCGCAAGAATATCCCAAAACCTCCTCATGTCATCAACAAACACATTAAAAGATGCGAATATGAATTCTACCTAAAGGAACAACCTAACGTGTAAAAGCACTAATCAAGTTTAATTCCCTAGATGCGTTAAGTTCTATGAAATCGGGCCAATCAAAGCAATCGACGTGAAAGCGCACTAATCCGATTTAACAAAGGTTATGGTTCACATATGATCATAAGAATATATCACTACAAACTATAATCATATTTATGCTACTTGCAATCCGGAATTATCACTTTTGCGTATAATAACCCTAATCTAGCAATAAAGATGAAAGCAAACTCAATCGACTCGCGACTCGACTAAACAAGCATTCAAATCATGTAACAATATTCATGGTGAATCATAAACGATAATATGAGAAAAACTAATTTATTGAATTAAAACCCATATTTGGAAATCAAACTTATTCCATAACCAATAATAAACTTAGGTACTCATATTCATGGAGTTCATCACAAGAAGAAAGAGAAAAGACTTCATGGTTCTAAACCCTAGAATAAAGTAGAGAAGAAAAAGAATAGAATCCAAAAGATATTCAAAAAGATAGATCTGTTTTGAGAAAAGTCTTCTCTTTTATAGCTCCACTCCTTCCAAAACTAGGTTTTGTCTTCAAAGTCCATTAGTTGGAAATTCACCCGGCCCACGAGAGAGAGAAACCCGTGTAGAAATTTTGTCCCAAAAACGCTCGCATGGGAAAAGGCGGGATTATGGCGGAATCCCAGGTAGGAATATCACTTAGGAAAGTAGCTCGGTGTGACCAAAGTCAAACCGGTCCCGGTCAATCGGGTTTGAACGGTCGAGTCAACTCGGAGTCGGGGACTCGGTCAATCACCGGTCGACAACGAGAATCGGATCGGAGTCGGAACATTGAGTCGGGGTGACAAGGTGAGTTGGGTCTTAGCTCAGGCCATTGCACAGGCTTAATGTGCTGCACAATCATTGTGCATCACCAGTCCTTGGCCAGCCATCTTGCTATCATTGTGCATCACCAGCCACATTCTCTTCTTGTTTCTTAAGCTTCCTCTTTTAACAGCTTCCTTCAAGAAACTCAAACCATTCTTCCATGCTCGATTCCATCTCCAAACCCGCAACACAATTCCAAATCCCCCAAACAATCACATTGCTTTTACCGCACTCTGACTCAACAACTTGCCGGCCAAACCAACTCCACAAACACAACACCGACATCTATCCATTCATGCACTCTTTGCCTCAACACTCGGCCTTGTAACTCATACATTCTTGACCACATGTAACAAGCACCACCCGGTACCTAGTTCATCTCATACTGTGCCACTGACAGGCACTTCTTCACGACAAAAACCGATTGCCACAAACAACACCTTCCTGCAGTTGCTTCTGACTCACGAGGCCACCCACAGTTCACTCAATCTTCCATGGATACATTACGTATCATCTTCCATTTCCTAAACCTCCTCCTGTAACAACTTTGCTTCCCACTGTATCTCCGTCTGTAGCTTCAAACCACCAATCAACACACCATGACTTGACACCCGCCAAGACCTGCTCGATTCCTAGCATTCGTCTCGACAACTCCCATTACTGCTCCTGCAATGTCTTCCCTTGGCTGACTTGCCACAAGCTCCAACGCACTTCGAGTTCATTCCCATCAGTGTACCAACACTAGCTTCCACCTCGAGCCAACTCCATGCCACATCATTAGCCATCTTTGCTATTTCTCTTGCTGTAAGCTCAAGTCCTCGATTCTATATTCATTCATCCTGTGCCATCTATGCAATTCGATTCGAGGCCACATCACCTGACTTGGGCCAATCTCCATAACACCATTTTAATTGCACATTTGCACACATTGTCATACCACCCCGCAATTCTCAATGTCACCATTCAAGCTTCTGCCAAACCATGTAGCAGCACCCCTGCTACAGCTGCTTTACTACCCATCTCAGCAACTCCACCAATTACAGCTCTGTCTCAATCCATTTGCAGCCTGAAACAAACACAAATGCCGGCCACTAGCCCGACAAAGCGCACCATCGGTGTACGGCTCCAACCATTCCAATTCTTCATTCCATCTACCCGGCTGCGCGGTTGCAAGTTCATCTCGAGCAACCTCAATCCACACAGTCATCAAGCCATTGCCGAGCCTTCCTTTTCCATTTCGGGATCACACAGTAATACCACCAGCAAACCAACATCCCAGAATGGCGGGCTCCAACCACGGTCCACGTAATCCATTCCGCATTGCCACCGACTCATGTACACACAGCGCAAATTGAGCCATTGCAATCCTTGCCATCTCCTGCAGCTTCTCAGCTCCACAACAATGCCACCAGCTCAATATACATCCCATATCCTTTATACTATCAGCAACTGCAATTTCAGCTCTAAATACAATACACATAAACCTAAGCATTCATCTAGGACTTCACATAGACCCATCTTAACTCAGACCAGATTTTGCACATCCACAACCACCTGCCATTCTCCATCTCTGGAATCCATGAAAACCCATGTGCTTCTCTGCATATCTACCATACTCAAGCTCCCTGCAACTCTCTTGTTTTCAGCTCCTGTCACAGCATACAAGCTCAACAGCTTCACCTACATCTCACATCAGATCCAATCACAAAACCCTGTAATTTCCATGAGCGACTCAGTCAAGCCATAATTCTTCTCTACCACCTGCAACTGGCAAGAACACCATCTTCTTCTATAGCGAAACTTCCCATCTTGAAATAGAGCTCGAAGCAACTCGGTGCTTCAATTTCTCCATGAATTCCTCTCTCAACTCAACATGACCATGACTCGGCCGCACCTCCATTGAATCAGCCTCATCTTTCACCAGTAGCCGCTACACAAAACCCCAACTTCAATCCAAGCATCATTACCATCCACAGAAATCATTTCCTTCTATCGATCTACTGCTTTCTGACACCAACATCTTCATAAACCCTCATTGATTGATTGAGGGTCTTGGAATTCCATTTGAATCTCTCTTTTATGACAAATCTCCTTTAAACTCAACAACCACCACCCATCTGTTCTTCCAATTCATCACCCATTCGCATCAATTGCAATGACATCGAACCCTTACCTCTCTCGATCGATCTACGAGATCGATATCAACATCTCGAATTCTCGAGCAGGACAGAGCAGCGGCATGCGTTACTTGCTTCTTCTCTTTAAATTGGGTTCGGTGAAGAAATGATTGAGAGAAAACATCTCTCGAGTTAGGTTTTAGTGTAGGAAAAACGATGGTGGAAATAGCCACCAGTGCAGCGGATAAGGGTACCAGTTGGTAGCCCCTTAACATTCTTGACTATCATTTAACACCTCTCCCAAAGAAAGTTGTCCCTTAACCTTAGGTCGACTCCATATATCACTTACCTGTGATATGACAATTTCGCCCTTTTGCTCAAATTGGGTAATTTCTCCTTCTTTTCCTCCGTGCGACTCCAGTACCTAACAACTCAAAAGCACGCGTAAAGTACATAATTCACAAGAAAAATAGCAAAGAAAGCATAAACTCTATATAGTAAATACGGTGTATTCTACACCTGTCCAGATTCCCCCACACTTAGACTTTGCTTGTCCTCGAGCAAATCAAACAAAACAATAAAATACAACAACTCCGTGTCGTCGAGGCTACGGTCACTTTTAACATAAATAACAAGCCTTTAAACCCCTAGGTGTCCCTAGTGGACCGAGTTATAGTCTCGTGAAGGTTTACTAGAGATATACCTACAAAACCTATATTTCCAACTCCGTCTATTTGTGACAAATCAATGAATGAATCCAAAATGACTATAGGAGGTACCTTGCAAATTCAATTCATATATTAGTAAATAACTCTAATTAGATAGTCGAACAAGCCACAATACTCGGGAAACTAACAAACCACAATCACAATGAAAAGATTAAGAAGATGGATATAGATGTAGATGTTGGCGAATATTCACAAGTGTTCGATGTTTCCCATATACATCGAAGGTCAACTGCTTAAGATGAACCTAATCCTATTGGATTGAGCTACTTGGTCTTGAATGCTACATCAAATCAATTGGCATATACAAAGGAACCAAGAGTGACTTTATTCAACACAATAATAATTTCTTCTTTTTTTTTTTTTATATGATTGGATCAAAGCTGGATCCAATTTCTCTTTTTTTTTTTTTTAGACGGCATGATTAGATCTTTTGGATCCAGCGCATGCTTCTTGTCAACAAGTACATGATAGTTGCCTTGGATCCTGCATTCCCACGCTTGTTTAGGCGCGGAGACGGGGACTACGTTTCACACATCTCTGCTATTCCCAAGTGTCTTTTTATTCAGTTTTGGTCTAATTGGTCGGTCTCTTTTTTTTTCTTTTCTTTTTCAATTTTTTTTTTTTTTTTTTTTTTTTTTTTGGTAACTCAACCACTCTATTTCATCCTAGCAGTAATAACACGTCGATGTTTAGTGACCCACCAAAGCACTTAGAGAACAATAGATAAATATGGAAAAATAAAAATAGAATGTGATATGGTGATATTCCGAGATATGGTAACAACTATCATGTTAATTTGTGATTTAAAGCTATATTCTTCCCTTTTAGTTAATTGGTTCCTCAACTCCTGCATTCAAAATGATTCCATCCACTAATGGTGTCATCCTAAAGGCACAAGTTTCTAGATTTCGGAGTTCAAAAAGCACAAATTTTTGATTTTTTTTTTTTTTTTTATTTTTTTTTTAAAGGGCATTAAGCAAACTAAAACATATAAATGCTCCCCCACACTTAAACTTTACATTGTCCTCAATGTAAAATTGAATCGTCCAAAGAAAGTCCAAGGTGGGAAATTCCGCAAATAATATGCAAAAACAAAGAAAATAAAGATAAAAGCAAATGCATAAAAGTAAAAAGATAAGGATAAAGATACAAAACCGGTGGGTTGCCTCCCACTTAGCGCTTGTTTTAAAGTCGGCCAGACTTAGCTTCTTGTAAGATTCATTCCCCATACACCAATAATGCGAAAAGTTGGGATCCTTCCATAGAACACATTTTTCAAACACTAGCTTCACACAAATATTAGTAATATAAAGCAAAAGTGAAGCAATGAACAAGATAAAAGCGTCCCCCACACTTATTCTTGTCCCCACTTGGAAGTGTATAAAGAATATAGAAGTCGGGAACTTCCACGGTTTCTTGTTCCAAAACCTGCATAGTATGAGAATCAAGTATCTCTAATGGAGGATATCGAAAAAAAAATCAATCAACAAAATTCTCGAAGCACATACATTCAAACCAATAAGAGGTAAAGGAGAAGAAACAATAGGCAACGGGTTAGACAAACCTTGCACAATCTCTTGTATTACGGAATCCTCTTCATCCTTGAAAAATTCAAGTAAATAATTCACCTCTTTTATATCATGGTCCTCTATTAAACCTTGCAACCATTCTTCGTCCGTTTCTGCCAACCAAAGTCTCGACATAAACATCATCATTACAATCATTTGCAAGATCAATTGGGTCTTCCACAATATTGGTTATACCGGTCTCATTATCAACACACTCCTTTTTGTTGTAAGGCACATACTCTTTTGCGGATCCAAATTTTATTATAAGAAACTTTTTTAGAACACTCGAAAATGCATCATCCTCAAGCTCCACCCTTTGAATAGGCTCTTGATCATTATTAAGATCAATGCTTGAGTAATCTACACAAGTGTCGACATATTCCTCTTCATCTTCATCTTGATCCCAAAAAGACTCCTCGGAGATGTCACCATGAGTTGTTTCAAGCAATGTATCATAATCACCGTCACTATCATAGTCAACATAAGATTGGTCCTCGCTGAATTTAGTGTTGCTAATCTCGAACTCATCCTTTTGAATAGGTGAATGATCATTATTAAGATCAAGAGTTGAGTTAACTACGCAATTATCAACAAAAGTGCCCAAGGATTGGCCTTTTTCAACATTAGCATCAATCAAATATTCATCACAAACCATATGTACATTAGAATTATCCATATCTTCCTTGTATTGATCAATGCCTCTTCGCAAGATAGTCATACCTTCACGAAGTTCTTGGAGTTGCTCGTTTGTAATCTCTTTTGCTTTTTGAAATTCCTCTTGTAAAAAGGTGGAAACTTGATCTATAAAGGTAGAGAATTTTTGTTCACGAGCATAAGAATCCTCCCATACTTGTGGTTGTTCCCCGCCATAAGGTTGTGGAGGAAAACCATAAGGTTCCATGGAATATTGGTCATAACCAATGAATTGGTTTTGATTATACCCATGGAATTGGTAGTTAATAAATAATGTTGAGGTTGTTTAAAACCGCATCCGTTGTTCCAATATGGTCCTTCCATAGAAATAAGCACTGAAATAATTCTCAAACCAAGGTTAGAACCCAGAAAATAAGAAAAAAAAAACAAAAAAAACAAAAAAAAAAAACTAAATACAAAAATAAGAAACCAAAAACAATTAACAACCGCTGCCTCCCCGGCAACAGCGCCAAAATTTGACCGCGATCGTAAGCGTCAAAAATAATTTACACTTTCTTACTACTCAAAATATAAATATAGCAAGGGCAAGAAAGGATCGATCCCACGAGAGAGGTCTAGGTTGTCAAATTGTTATGGTTTCCTATATAAAACACTTGCAGTAGTTTTGTGATTTTTATAAACGAAAATAAAATAAAAGCAAATAAAGAAATAAGCAAACAAGTAATCAAGGGTGAGAAAGTATTGGTTAAGGATTTCGTCTTCATTCACAAACATGGTTTCACCACAATAACTAGAATTGATATTTTAATCTCAACTTTTATCAAAGACCCCTAGAATACCTTGATCGCAAGAATATCCATAAAACCTCCTCATGTCATCAACAAACACATTAAAAGATGCGAATATGAATTCTACCTAAAGGAACAACCTAACGTGTAAAAGCACTAATCAAGTTTAATTCCCTAGATGCGTTAAGTTCTATGAAATCGGGCCAATCAAAGCAATCGAACGTGGAAAGCGCACTAATCCGATTTAACAAAGGTTATGGTTCACATATGATCATAAGAATATATCACTACAAACTATAATCATATTTATGCTACTTGCAATCCGGAATTATCACTTTTGCGTATAATAACCCTAATCTAGCAATAAAGATGAAAGCAAACTCAATCGACTCGCGACTAACTAAACAAGCATTCAAATCATGTAACAATATTCATGGTGAATCATAAACGATAATATGAGAGAAAACTAATTTATTGAATTAAAACCCATATTTGGAAATCAAACTTATTCCATAACCAATAATAAACTTAGGTACTCATATTCATGGAGTTCATCACAAGAAGAAAGAGAAAAGACTTCATGGTTCTAAACCCTAGAATAAAGTAGAGAGAAAAAGAATAGAATCAAAAGATATTCAAAAAGATAGATCTGTTTTGAGAAAAGTCTTCTCTTTTATAGCTCCACTCCTTCCAAAACTAGGTTTTGTCTTCAAAGTCCATTAGTTGGAAATTCACCCATTTACCCACGAGAGAGAAAACCCGTGTAGAAATTTTGTCCCAAAAACGCTCACCGGAAAACTGGGATTATGGCCGGAATCCGGCCGGAAGTATCGCCGGAAAGTAGCTCAGGTGACCGGCAAAGTCAAACCGGTCACCGGTCAACGGGTTTGAACGGTCGAGTCAACTCGGGTCAGGACTCGGTCAATCACCGAGTCAGAACAGAATCAGATCGAGTCAGGTCATTGAGTCAGGGTGACAAGGCTGAGTTGGGTCTTAGCTCAGGCCATTGCACAGGCTTGCAATGTGTTGCACAATCATTGTGCATCACCAGTCCTTGGCCAGCCATCTTGCTATCATTGTGCATCACCAGCCACATTCTCTTCTTGTTTCTTAACTGCAGCTGTAGCTTCCTTCAAGAAACTCAAACCATTCTTCCATGCTCGGTTCCATCTCCATACCTGCAACACAATTCCAAATCCCCCCCCAAACAATCACATTGCTTTTCTGCACTACAGCTCAACAACTTGCCAGGCCAAACCAACTCCACAAACACAACACCAGCATCTATCCATTCATGCACTACTGCCTCAGCCACTCAGCCTTGTAACTCATACATTCTTCAGCCCTGTAACAGCACCACCAGTACCTAGTTCATCTCATCTTACCACAGAGGCAGGCGTCACTTCACCGACAAAAAACCAGTGCCACAAACAACACCTTCCTGCAATTGCTTACAGCTCACAGGCCACCCACAGTTCACTCAATCTTCCATGGATCTGTTCTGCATCATCTTCCAATTTCCTAAACCTCCTCCCTGTAACAACTGCTTCCCATATCTCCGATCTGTAGCTTCAAACCACCAATCAACACTGCAACTTGACACCAGCCAAGACCCCCTCAGTTCCTAGCATTCGTCTCAGCAACTCCCATTCTGCTCCTGCAATGTCTTCCCTTGGCTGACTGCCACAAGCTCCAACGCATCAGTTCATTCCCATCTGTGTACCAACACTAGCTTCCACCTCAGAGCCAACTCCATGCCACATCATTAGCCATACTGCACTATTTCTCTTGCCTGAAAAGCTCCAAGTCCTCAGTTCTATATTCATTCATCCTGTGCCATCTATGCAATTCAGTTCAGGCCACATCACACAGCTTGGGCCAATCTCCATAACCTGCATTTTAATTGCACCAGCTGCACACATTGTCATACCACCTGCAATTCTCAATGTCACCATTCAAGCTTCTGCCAAACCATGTAGCAGCACCCCTGCTACAGCTGCTTTACTACCCATCTCAGCAACTCCACCAATTACAGCTCTGTCTCAATCCATTTGCAGCACAAACAAACACAAATGCCAGCCACTAGCCCAGCAAACTGCACCATCAGTGTACAGCTCCAACCATTCCAATTCTTCATTCCATCTGCCAGCTCTGCCAGTGCAAGTTCATCTCAGGCAACCTCAATCCCTGGTCATCAAGCCATTGCCAGAGCCTTCCTTTTCAGCTCAGGATCACCTGTAATACCACCAGCAAACCAACATCCCTGTAAACTGAGCTCCAACACAGTCCCTGTAATCCATTCCGCATTGCCACCAGCTCATGTACACATGAATCGCAAATTGAGCCATTGCAATCCTTGCCATCTCCTGCAGCTTCTCAGCTCCACAACAATGCCACCAGCTCAATATACATCCCATATCCTTTATACTATCAGCAACTGCAATTTCAGCTCTAAATACCAGCAATACCTGCATAACCTAAGCATTCATCTAGGACTTCACATAGACCCATCTTAACTCAGACCAGATTTTGCACATCCACAACCACCTGCCATTCTCCATCTCTGGAATCCATGAAAACCCATGTGCTTCTCTGCATATCTACCATACTCAAGCTCCTACTGCAACTCTCTTGTTTTCAACTCTGTCACAAAGATACAAGCTCAACGACTTCACCTACATCTCACATCGAGATCCAATCACAAAACCACCTTAATTTCCATGAGCGACTCGGTCAAGCCATAATTCTTCTCTACCACTCCAACCTAAAAGAACACCATCTTCTTCTATAAGCGAGTAAACTTCCCATCTTGAAATAGAGCTCGAACCTAACTCGGTGCTTCAATTTCTCCATGAATTCCTCTCTCAACTCAACACAGCCCTGACTCAGCCGCACCTCCATTGAATCAGCCTCATCTTTCACCAGTAGCCGCTACACAAAACCCCAACTTCAATCCAAGCATCATTACCATCCACAGAAATCATTTCCTTCTATCGATCTACGCTTTCTGCATCAACATCTTCATAAACCCTCATTGATTGATTGAGGGTCTTGGAATTCCATTTGAATCTCTACTGCAACAAATCTCCTTTAAACTCAACAACCACCACCCATCTGTTCTTCCAATTCATCACCCATTCGCATCAATTGCAACAGCATCGAACCCTTACCTCTCTCGATCGATCTACTGAGATCGATATCAACATCTCGAATTCTCGAACCGGACAGAGCAGCAGCAGCCACTGTTACTTGCTTCTTCTCTTTCTGTGCCGATTTCAGGTGAAGAAATGATTGAGAGAAAACATCTCTCGAGTTAGGTTTTAGTGTAGGAAAAACGATGGTGGAAATAGCCACCAGTGTCAGCGGATAAGGGGTACCCGAGTGGTAGCCCCTTAACATTTGCGACTATCATTTAACACCTCTCAAAGAAAGTTGTCCCTTAACCTTGGGTCGACTCCATATATCACTTGCACTGTGATATGACAATTTCGCCCTTTTGCTCAAATTGGGTAATTTCTCCTTCTTTTCCTCAAATGCGACTCCAGTACCTAACAACTCAAAAGCACGCGTAAAGTACATAATTCACAAGAAAAATAGCAAAGAAAACATAAACTCTATATAGTAAATACGGTGTATTCTACCCCTATCACATGCAATGGCGGAAAAGCTAAGCATATACATGTCTTACAAAAGGTATTTACCTAACAAACTAGGGTTTGACCGTTAAAAAAAAAAAAAAAAGGAGCGAAACCTACCTTGGACGGCGGACGGGAGCAACTCTAGCAATGGGCAGCGACACTCCGCAACAAGATTGGCAGCAGCTAGACAAGGTTGGCGGCAGCAACAAGGTTTGCGGACGAGAGCAGCGACCAACAAAAAAAAAAAATTGGGAAAAGAAAGGGGTTTTTGTCTCTTTTATAGACAAAAATTAGAAGAATCCTAATAGAAGAAGAATTCCTCTCTTATTTGGTTTCCTCTTTTGATTCAAATACCCAAAGAAAGAAACCGGCCCCGCCAAAGGATTCCATACAAGCGTGACGGCATGGGAAATTAGTGGTCGGCCGGCACTCTTCCGAGTAAACTCCTTTTATCTGTCTTTCTCACATATGTATGTCACCATCTCATGCCTACCACGCAATAGTGTAACCATTGTGTGCTAGGCGAGGGACTTAATGTTGATGGTGGATTTTCGTTCAAGGTTAAATTTGTAAAAAACCGGAAAATCATGCGGCGACATCTTGTAAAAGATAAAGCCATTTATAAGTGTTGGATATTCCCTCACTTAATTCACCAAGAATGGATCATGTAGCAACAATCCCTTCTTGTGAATTTCATATCACCTTGTATTTCTGTACTCATTATCGGTGTGGCATGACGGTGAGTGTTACTCTTATAGAGTAACACGAACCTCAAAGCACTATAATGAATCATTATCGATGTGGCATGAGGCCGAGTGTTACTCATATATAGAGTAACACGAACCTCCAAACACTATAATGAAACCATGTACGAAATACCCGTGCAGTGATGCTCGGTGTGTTATATTAGCCCGAGCCCTCTCGGTGTGTTATACTAGCCCGATTGAGCCCTCTCGGTGTGTTATACTAGCCCGATTGAGCCCTCTTGGTGTGTTATACTAGCCCGATTGAGCATCCCAGGACTTGATCAGTATAGTCTCCTGGATATGATCTCGATGCAGGTCATCCAACTCCATAAGCATGATTGGGTGACCACGGATCAATTCCATCACCCCAAGCATGGTATGGAATACCCACGGCCTTAGCTTGCCAAAAGAAAACCGTTCATACCAAGCATCATGACGGAAAACCCTAAATTAGGGTTTGCGGCATATTACATATGTTGCAAAGTAGTCTCAACCATCCATCTTCACGGGTATAGATGGAGGGTCTAGATGTAGACTCAAAGGGCCCCGAGCATGTCAACACGATCACCGTGAGACCGCCTACACACTTGACCGGTCGGTCAAGACCAACAATATTTAGTCGTGACAAAATCGTCACCCAAACAAAAGGTGGCGCACGGCTTTGAAAGCCAAATTAGGGTTTCAAGCCATCACGCTGCGTCCATCTTCTCGGTACGAATGGAGGGTCACAGATTAGATTAAACGGTCCAGTCATACCAAAGCATGATCACCGTGGGCCCATCTATATCCTCATGCGGTCGGCCAAGGCATATCATGCCCAAACTAATCCAAAACGCCCGCCCAAACATGCGTGGTTACACTTCCCAAATTGCAAATTGATCTCGACCGCTCAACTTCACCGGATGATTTGAATGGCTTAGATCACGTTTTCATGGGATAATCAGGTATAGGTGTGAACATCAACCTACCACCTACACGCTGGAGTGATCGACCAAGACCGACCAAGGACGGTTGTCTTGTAACGCGTGCGGGAATATCACGCGATTATCAACTCCTTTGCGGTAAGAAATTTCTGCCGCAAACCGATCTCAACCACTCAACTGTGTCTTGGGTCAATTTGAGTGGCCTAGATCGCGCCTTCTTGGGAAAGTGAGACATGGACGTGTACACCGGCATGCCATCAACATGCATGACCGGTCGGTCCTCTCAAAGCCCTTCCCATGCTTGGTTTCGACCAAAGTCAAGAGTGATGCTTGCGCACCTCTTCAAAAACCCTAGTATTCATTAACGGTCGCAGATGAGTGTCTCAAACATCATCTCATCCGTTCAACTTCACCAGATTGGTTATACAACCCTGGTCAGGAGTTATTTGGTTAGTGAGGCGTCATTACCCATCACTTTACCACACCACAATGCGATTACACATAAAATACACACAATACTTCACAAGTATCGACTTTACGAATAACGCGGTTATTCAATTCAGCATTACATGCTATCTTTCGTGGATCCACGATCCGCACATTCAGGACATCAATCATGTCACAAACCGGGGATACTTACTGGGGTATTGGTCTGGCGGTTTACAGCGTGCAGCGTGCAACGCGCCATCACAAGAACGTGTCAGGAAGTCATGGACGGTTAGAGATGAACTGGAGAAGTGGGCAAGACTGGTCGTGTATCACCAACGCACAACTCCACTACTCCATCATTCCACTTCCTCCACTTCCCACGAGATACTGAATGAGGCTCAATGACTTGTATAAATAGGTTCTCCGCCCTATTTCAAATAACAACACAAGTTCAGACGAGACAGAAAATCAAGTGTTAATACAAAAATCGTATTCGAACACCCAGAGCCTCCTTACATTAACGGTAAGCCTTCTCACTTTTCTGTCACAAGTCATAAGCAAGCCAACACCTTCACAATCTCAACACCTTCTTCGCTTCCCTCCCTAAGATCAACCCCATCTCCTTCACTTTGTGACCGAAACAAGTCTGGAACGACCATTTCTTGGTTTAGGGTAGGACTTGCATAGATTGATCTCTCGAATCTACAAGCACTCACCGCGCAAAGTGCATTTGTTTAAAGGTTTAAATTCATTCCTCATCCACACCCCAAATTACGAAATTCTGCAGGGAGTAGTTTTCACCCATAAACATCGGGAAAACGTGTATGAAGATAATCTTTTAAAATGGTTGAGGCACAAATGTCAAGTCCCAAGTGAGGGACCTTTCTAAGAGTTAAGGCACATGGAGAATGATAATCACCCCCAAACTTAGAGTTTTCAGTGTCTCTAGAAAGACTAGTCACAACTTCCCTAATTTCAAGGTCATCAGATTCCTGAAAATGGTCGATTGATTCTTCTAAGTCGGGTTCATCCTCACTCATCTCTACGAGTTCATTTTCTTTGTCTAAGACTAATGTTTCTAAATCGCTAGACTCTAAAACAATATTCTCATAAGAAACTCGTTCCTCAAAACTATCATCACTTCAGAATCATAAGGAAATACTACATCGTCTAAAACGGGGATATCTCTAGTCAAATCCTCGTCCTTTTGAATAGGTGAATAATTATTAAAATTATTTGGATTTGAACTAGAAATATTATCATTATTAAGCTCAATTGGAGTAACAAATTCCTGATCACTATGCGTACTTATTTCAAATTCTTCATCAACACTATCCTCATTATAATCATCATTATAATAAAATGAAAATGGTTGAACCTCATCTAAGAAAGTAGTGTTACCAATTTTATCCTCGTCATCTTGATTATGCAAATAACTATCCTCATTTTCAAGGGTACTATTGGAAACACTATATTGGAAATTAAGACTATCTTGAGCATTTCTTTCCTGGGCCTCTAACAACATTTTCTGAGTCGGCTCACATGACTTCCTAATTTTATCTAGGAAAGAAGATTCACACGTTTCATTCCATAACTAAGTTATTCATTTCTGCTAACTTACGTGTCGCCTCGCCTAACTTACGTGTTGACTCTAGTAGAGAGGAATTTTGCTCGTATGACCAGTTGGCATGTGGATAGTAATTGGGCTCATCATGGTATGAGCCATAACCTTGAAAAGGCTGATGTTCCCAACCACTATTCACATTATGGTCAAAGTAGTAACGTCCATTTTGAAACTCGGTCGGATATTCGTTGTATTGGCTATTGTAATACCGGTTCGACATTCTATTGCGGGGGTGTGAGTTGTCACAAAGAATTAAAACCCACCGACGGGGATTCGTGGGTGGATAGAGTCTTACCTCCGTACCCGGACGGGCGATGAACCGTTGAAGTCGACTCGGGCCACCGACTCCGATGTCGATTGTATACGAACCCGAGGGGCCGAGACAGTGATCGTAAATCGTCGTCCTTCCTCGCAAACAATTTATATTTAATCTTAACCCTTCCTTAGGGTTTAAAATAATGTCCAAGTCCAAAAATAAAGTCCAAAAAGTGTCCAAAAATAAAAAGAAAAATTACAAAAATGCAACCCTATTTAAAGTTTCTAAATATAAAACAAAATAACTACATACAAAATCTTCTTCTTCACTCCTTTCAGATTCCTCTTTTATTTCCTTCTTTGGCGATGCTTTCCTTTTATAACGCTTTTTATTTCCTTGTAGCCTCGCTTCAAATCTGAAAAGAATCGAAAAATACCAAAGGCGTAAAAGAGAACAAAAAATATAAAAAATAAAATAAAAATAGAAATAACTCTAAAACCTAAAACCTAAATACAAGTCCCCGGCAGCGGCGCCAAAAATTGATGTGATTTTAATTGTTGTAGTAAAAAGTGGTAGTAAAAGTTCGTTCAACTCGGGCTTGTAAAGGTTTGATTTAAGAAAATACTAAAAACAAAGAAAATATATACACAAGTTTGTCACGATATCGAGAGATACTAGGACTTCGGATTCCACCATTAATCACATTCAATTGATTCATATAATGACTCATAACAATTCTAGCTCTTTTGTTGACTCTTTTCTTTGCCGAAAGTAGTTTTTATAAAGAATTAGATGTAAATCTTAAGCATAGCGCATCAATAGTTCTCAGACTAAGCATACGCTATCAGACAAAATCACAACTAATCAAGAAAAATCATAAATCAATTAAATCAATGCAAAAGTCATAGAGAATCAAATATAGTTACCAAACAATTGTGAAATAAGGCTTCCTCCGTCATCCCAGTAATGGGGTTTAGCTCCTCATGTTATTCACGTGCTCAAAATAGGTATTCATAGCTCAAAAGGGTGAAAAACAAGAGAAAACTAATGACTCAGACAGTTTGCAACGTTGTATGAGCGTTACAAACAATCAACTTACAATGTTTGTTACTGAAACGATATATGAAAACTGTTGTAGAATATAAGACTGGCCGGAGAGTTATCTCGTGTAGTAGATTCTGCGACCGATTTCTCGATGACAGACACAGTGAGGTCCAATGTTCTTCGTGTTCTTCCTCTACACCAAGAACAATTTTCCTTAAGCTCCTCCGATTCTTCTCTCGCAGCCTTCTACTCTGTACCTCTGTATCGACCCCAAACCCTCGACCATCACCTCTGTAACCTTCCCTCTCTATTTATACATATAACAGGGCTATTAAATCCCGAGAAATCTTCATATTTGTTTCACCGGAAGTCACGGGCTTTGTTCTTTTTCTCCAAGCTACCCATATCTCTCTGTTGACGCGTCTGCTTTATCCTTGTTCTTCCCAAACTCTTTCCGTATATATCTTCAAGTTGGCAAGGAAATCCTCCATGTTTAATCTCAGCCAAGTCATAATCCACTTCCATTAAAATCGAGAGTATCCACGTAACTTCCATAATTCGTCTCTACCCCTGTCTTGTAAGAATCTTCGTTTTTATTCGACACCGTGCCCATTACAAAGCCTCGTTTATCTCTAATGAGCCAATACAAATCCAATCCAAAGAAGAGAATCCCGTTAAAATCTCACCAAACTCGATCCAGGGAAGTTCGCATACGAGCTGGTATTTTTCCCGCCAATTTCCATTTTTGAACGATAAAGATGAGGGTGGCCCTTATCCAGTGCTGGACTCCCTTTAGCAATGTGGTGCCCCTTAGCAACGAGGTGCCCCTTATCCAAATTAGGGGTCCGAATAGTAGTTTTCTCCCACGAGCGCAAATACCACTTTTCGAGCCAATTTTCCCGCAAAAGCTTATTTCTCCAAAAACACCTAGAAAAACATAAAATAATCAAATAAGTACAAAATCGAGCGCTAACATCACACATAATTGAGAACAAAATAGACACATAAATGCGTCTATCAAAGATCATATAAGCTCATCCTCTTCCGTTAGTGCTATATTGTAACCTATATTTATACAATAATAATTTTTATTATTGAATTATCATTTGATCAAAATTTTCTTTTGTATATGCTTTAAAATAACAAAATATTCGTCCGTATATTAAAACCACAAAAATCTTTTGGGAAGCAAGAAAAGGTAAAAATTTACTCTGGCAAACCAAAAATTGATTTGTATTAGAGGGACCAATAAGCAACTAAATTAAATATAGGTATATAAAAGAGATTTTTTTTTTTATAAAACGTTTTTAGTATCCATTTTTTGTATCGAGATATGTACCCATCAAAGATGAAAAATCCAAGGGCTATAAAGTGCATCCTTAGATAGCCGTCACGAAGGTGACCTCGTCATGGCAGGACTCTTATTAAAAGGGAAAATAATGTTTGGTCCTATTATGGTGTACCTCAAATCAGTTTGGTCCACCGACAATCAAGAGATTTGACATGTTCACTGATTAGTTAAATAGTTAACGATGACCTCATTGCCACGTGTTCTAAAAATTTCGTCACTCGTTATGCACAATCCCAAGTTAACAAACTCGGAAGAGAGTGTGAGAAAAAGGGATACCAACATTTTGGCCCAAAGTTGTTCGAATAAATATAAAAAAAATACTAAACTAACTTTTTTCTCTTTCTTTTATCTTCTCTAGGTCTATTTTCCGTTTATTCTTCTATCAATTTGTTTATCCTAATTAATTTTTATTCTTTTTAAAATATCTTATTTACTCCCGTTTTTTTTTGCTTAAGAATTGATGATAATAGCGTGAATAAGTTTGTAATATTGGTGGAAAATTTGTCAAAAGTTTTTTTTATACACTAGCAAAATTAAGCGTAAACTTTAAACGCTTTTCGACTTATCATCTTTAACAAGATTTATCTTGAGATTTAATAAATTCCTTATAAATTCCTAGTTTTAAAGAAGTAAGGAAATCGACCCCACCAATTTTCAAACAAATAGGACCCAATAATAGAACATCCTAAAGCGAGTGCAACTTTGTGCACCCGCGGGTGCACGTTCCTCCCCTCCACATTTGTTGGGTTTAACGGGCATTCTACTATTTTTGAATTTTATTTTATTTCTCAGTTTTATTTGGAAAAAGATCAACACAAATCTCGAAGTTGCTTTTATCCCTCGTTTTTCTCTCTTGCTCTTCATCTGCTTCGTTTCTCTATCTTTCTCGTGAAGTTTCTTTAATGATAATGAATATCACTAGTTGCTAGCTTTCACCATTTCATTCACTTATTATCAAGATAAACATAGGATTCATAGGAACAATTTGTACAAGCCGCATCAACTAAATCAGAAGTAATTACAAGCTAATGGGTTTTTGATTATCATATCTATTAATCAGTTTGGAATTGTTTTATCGGGTTTGATTCAGTATCTTACCCAATTCTTTGTCTTGGTGTGCTTGTATTGATTTTAATTTTATTCTTGATCGATAGGTATTCTTGTATCCGATCACCGATCAGAAGTGGGTGTGCTTGTTTTTGATACTGACACTTTAGTGTAAGACCCTGATTACAAATGGTTTTAAGATTGTGAAGGGGGATAAGAGAGGAGAAATTGTAGATACCTTGATTAGTAAAACTATTAGGATTCTGAATAGAAATAAGAGGGTGAAATTATCTGTGAAGATTGGTTCAATATTTTCTTACTTAACCATCCATGAATTTTCATGCAACAAAATTCATTCATCAACGAGAAGGAACATACAGACCTTTGGTCTATGTTTTTCAGAGAAAAAGAGGGAGAAGAAAGTGATAATGGAGGTCTAGAGAAATTTGCACCCAATATATGCATTTATTATTTTAATTTTGTTACCGAAAATAAAAAGATAAAAGAATTAAATCAAATAGATAACGTCCAAAGAATTATAACTAATTAGGAAGGTAGGAACGTGCGCCCCGGTTAAAGTTGGGGTGCACAAAGTCGGACTCTCCCAAAACATTAACTACATGCCATAAAAATGAACTATTATAAAAGAGAGATCATTCCAAACTAAATGAACTGCAATAAAAAAAAAAAGAGTCATTCCAAAATAATAAAGAAAGAAATGAGTTCATTCTAGATATTTAATGAACTGCACTAAAAACAAGTTCACCATAGCAAATGAATTATCATAAAGAAGAGTGCATTCTAGGAAAAACAGTCCATTCAAAGTATAATGAAATCCACCAAAAAAAAGTTAACTCTAGAAGATGAACCTTCATGAAAAAGAGCTCACAGTAGAAATTGAGCTTCCATATAAGCGAGTTCATCCAACAAGATGGACAGTTAAATTAGCACTCCGTCAAGCAAAATGAGCTGCTAACCAATCTATTCAGTAACATGAACTGTTATATTATAATTGTTTCTCTAAAATGAAATGTTTATCTAGGAAAAGGAAATATAATCCAGACAACTCGTTTATTCTAGCAGCTCGCTAGCGAAATTGAACTACTTAAACATCTAGCAAAGTGAATTGACATCCCACGTGTGATCATTCTAACATTTCATTTCATATTATAAACAATCATCCAACTGCTCATTTTTGGATAATGAACCGGACTACTAGAAAGATATTATCAGTTCGAACAGTCGAACAAACACAATTGAATCACTATTATTACCATATCTTCGTAAAATTTCAACCGCTTCTTGTTGAAGGGTGATTTTTAGTTTTAGGTTCTACCCGTCCTAGCTACACCAAATGACCTCACTATACCAAGAATAGTAAGAGAGAGAGTTGCCTTTCTATTGTACCTTGTCCTTTCTTATATAGGCTTTCCCAAAAGTCATTCTTTTTATTACATCATGACACATGTCCTAACCTTCCTTAATTACCCTTAATGCCATTCCTTAATATAACCTCATTCTTCTTTGTTAATTCCTTCCTTGTCCTTTTTCCCTCATGGGTATTTTCCCATCTGGGCTTGGGTTTAGTCCCCAAGTCCCCATATCTCATACCAAGCTTATCTCTCTTCTTAGGGGCACCCCAGGTCCGTTAAGGGGAGATTTTTTCATGTATCAACATTAGTCCCTGACTATTGAGTTAATTATCTGATGATCCAATGGTCAAATCCCTTTCCGTCCTTGTTCGCCACGTGTCGCTGGGAACGGGGCGGCTACTGCATCATTTATGATGCTTTTTCTCTTATATAGTAGTGTCGGGCTTCTAATCCGATCATCAGTTTCAAGTTTTCGTTTCCATTTTCTTCTTTTCTTGTTAGATACTTTGCTCAAATGGCTCACTCCCTTCATGGATACGTATTAACCCTAGCGCCAATCCCCGCATTAATCTCAATGTTCAAAGAGCTGGAATTGGCGCGCTTATTGTTGGTAAAAACTGAGGTTGAGGCGCTTTGCGAGCATAGGTTGGCGAATAGGGACTCTATGCGCGCTCAATTTTCAGAGCGTTACAAAGCGCGTCAAGCCTCTGAGGAGGTCGGACGATTAACGCCTGCAATCCAGCATGCTCTATACGACATTGTTACAGCTCGACATGCTACTATTTTATTACTCACCGAATCTTCAACGATGAAGGCGACCATTGAACACGCCATTACTGATTGTCGCTCGCATATATCTGGTCATGCGACCCCACGCTTTCTTGGGCACACTTTATTTTTAACGGTTGTTTTCGCGCTTGTGAACCCGTCTTATCCTAAGGACGAACTCGCGCGCTTATTGGTGTTGAGGGAAGAGGTAGGAGTATTGTGGACTCTCAGGAAAATCCGTCGGGATAAGGCGCGTGAAGATCGCGACGAGCATGAAGGCACTCTTGCACTCGCTCAGAGAGCAAAGGCTAAGGGAAAGATCATTCAGGGTATCCGTAAGTTAATAAGTGACGCCAATTGGGAGTTGTCTCGAGCCAACATTCAGTGTGATGAGGGTCGGCTCATGGTGGAAGTTGTGGACATGGACATTACCCGTTATCGCGCGTTAATATCCGGCTAGGTTGCATACGATTTTGAGGATGTCTTTCCTTGTTTGTCGCTCCTTTTATGTACCTGTTTTTTTTAGGTTGTGTATTTACTTCTTTTGTTGCTTATCACTAGACTTTTCTTCTCGCTTAATTCCCTTCTTATCTTTCGCCTTATGGATGTTGCCACGCTGGCCTTGGGCCTTAGTCTCCAAGTCCCCAGTGTTTATATCAGGGGCTCTCCTTTTAGGGGGTATCCTAAACCTGTTTGAGAATCATTGATTTTTGCATTTCATTAACATGGGTTGCCACGTATCGTAACATGTACAAAGAGACGTAGGGGGTCATTGCATCGTAAACCACGTCATTCCCCCTTTATATATGGTTCTCATTTCTTAGTTTCGATCACTATTTTCCTTTCAACTTCATCATCTTCTTTCCTCATTTGATTAATAAGTCATCGACACATGCATGTTTGGTTCTCTCCACGGGTATGTGTTGTCCTTGGCGCCTGTTCCCATGTTGGCGTCGGCGATGTTTAAGCACGATGAGCTAAAGCGAATGTTGCTCGTGAAGGCTGAAGTTGAAGCGCTTCAAGAGCAGAGAATGGCGAATAGGAATACCATGCGTGCCAGATTTAGGGAGCGGGATGAGGCGTATCAGGCTGCCCAGAGAGCCGACTTATCGGGCCGTGTGTCGTTGGAGATTCAACGCGCGTTGGATGAGGCTGTCACTGCTCATGATGCGGCTGAGCGATTATTCGCGGATCCCTCGATAATGATGGCTACTATTGATCACGTCATTTCTGACTGCCGTTTGTGGATTTCTGGCCAGGCGGTCCCACCACTCCTTGGGCACATTCTGACTTTATCTGCCGCGTCCTTGCTTGTGCCTCATTACTACATTGAGGATGAGTTGGCGCGTCTATTGGTCTTGAGAGAAAAAGTGGGTCTGTTATGGACGCTCAGGTTGATTCGTCAGGACAAGGCGCATAAAGAATATGATGAGCACGAGGATACTCTTTCGTTTGCTCATGGAGCTGAAGCTAAGGGTAAGATTATTCGGGATATTCACAAGTTGGTACATGAGTCCGATCAGGATCTTCGTTTAGACACCGCGCATTGTGATGATGGGCGTTTGATGGTGGAAACTTTGGATGCAGATATTGCTCGTTGTCGGGCATTAATGGCTGACTAAGCTTTGTGTCCTTTTTAGAGAGGGTTTTGTTTTCTGTTTTTTATTTGTTTCTCTTATGTCTGTTTGGAACACGGTATGAATCAAATTTTATTTGAGTTAGGATATTCTCATGTATTTATTTGAGTTGATGGCTATGTTGCACCTACCTTCTCTTCTCCCTTTCCCCTCCCCCCCCCTTTTTTTTTGCGAAGGGTGTTAGGTGGAGTGAGCGTTAATAAACGTGCCTACTCCCCTTTTTTATTTCGCAAGGATGGGGTGTGCGTTAGTAAAATACGCTTATTCCTTTTCTTTTCTTTTCTTTTTTTTTTTTTTTTGCAGAAAGGTGTTGGGTAGAGTGGGCGTTAGTAAAACGCGCCTACTCCCCTTTTCTTTATTTCGAAAGGATGCTGGGTGGAGTGGGCATTAGTAGAACGCGCTTACTCCCCCTCTTTTTATTTCGAAAGGTATTGGGTGAGGTGGGCGTTGGTAAAACGCGCCTACTCCCCCTTTTTTTATTTCGAAGGGGTATTGGGTGGGGTGGGCATTGGTAAAACGTGCCTACTTCCCCCTTTTTTTTATTTCGAAAGGGTTAGGTGGGGTGGGCGTTGGTAAAACACGCCTACTCCCCCTCTTTTTGTTTCGAAAGGTTGGGTGGGGTGGGCGTTGGTAAAACACTCCTACTCCCCCTCTTTATTATTTCGAAAGGGTTGGGTGGGGTGGGCGTTGGTAAAACGCGCCTACTCCCCCTACTTTTATTTCGAAAGGGTTGGGTGGGGTGGGCGTTGGTAAAACGCGCCTACTCCCCCTCTTTTTATTTCGAAAGGGTTGGGTTGGGTGGGTGGGCGTTGGTAAAACGTGCCTACTCCCCATCTTTTTATTTCGAAAGGTTTGGATGGAGTGGGCGTTGGTAAAAACGTGCATACTCCCCCTCTTTTTACTTCGAAAGGGTTGGGTGGGGTGGGCGTTGGTAAAACGCGCCTACTTCCTCCCTTTTTATTTCGAAAGGGTTGGGTGGGGTTGGCGTTGGTAAAACGCGCCTACGTCCCCCTTTTTATTTCGAAAGGGTGTTGGGTGGAGTGGGCGTTGGTAAAACACGCCTACTCACCCTTTCTTTATTTTGTGCGCGTTTGTAAGTCAATCAAACGCCTTTGGCATTTTGGAGACCTTCTATAGGGTTGTCAGTCAGTCAGGCGCCTTTGGCTTTCCTGAGACTTTTAGTAGATTTGTCAGTCGATCAGGCGCCTTTGGCGTTCCCGAGACTTTTGTAAATTCGTCAGTCGATCAGGCGCCCTTGGCATTCCTGGGACCTTTTGTAGATTTGTCAGTCGATCAGGCGCCTTTGGCATTCCTGAGACCTTTTGTAAATTTGTCAGTCGATCAGGCGCCTTTGGCTTTCCTGGGACCTTTTGTAGATTTGTCAGTCGATCTTTCCTGAGACCTTTTGTAGATTTGTCAGTCGATCAGGCGCCCGTGGCTTTCCTGAGACCTTTTGTAAATTAGTCAGTCGATCAGGCGCCTTTGGCTTTCCTGAGACCTTTTGTAGATTTGTCAGTCGATCAGACGCCTTTGGTTTTCCTGAGACCATTTGTAGATACACCATTTTCGATAACTTACTTTTATTGCTTAGGGCAGATGTTTACATGGTGTGACTCATGCGTGAATTTTTTTCAACCACTTGCCGTTGATAGGAGTTTTGACTTTGGTTCCGTTCATACGCCTAAGCTTATAGTATCCGCTTTCTGCCACTTTCCTTATCTTGAACGGGCCCTCCCAATTTGCGGCAAACTTTCCGGAGCTAGCATTCCTTTGCACGTGAGAGGCAATTTTTAAGATCAAGTCATCTACCTTAAATGTCATTTCCTTCACTCTTTGGTTATAGTAATTAGCCGTGTGTTTTCTGTAGGCTTCCGCGAATCTCTCCGCTCGTGTTCTCCCTTCCTCTATTGTGTCTAAGTGGGCGAAACGGCTTATTTCGTCAGGCGTGGTATGGCTATCCATTGCCACTCTTGCAGATGGGATCGTTATTTCTGCAGGCAGTATCGCGTCTTCTTCATAGACTAGTGAATAAGGTGATGCTCCCGTGGAACTGCGCTTCGAGATCCTGTATGCCCAGAGCGCCAGCGGCAACTGTTCGTGCCATTCTATATGATGATCGTGCACTGGTCTATTAAGGATTCGGATGAGCGTTTTGTTCGTTGCTTCCGCTTGCCCATTCCCCTTGGGGTAATAGGGAGTTGACGTGTGAAGCCTTGTGTTGTATTGGCGGAGCAAATCGATCACATCTTTGTTCACAAACGACTTGGCGTTATCTGCTCTGATTATCATAGGCGCCCCGAACCTATAAATGATGTGTTCTTTAATGAACGCGGCTACTGTAGCTCCAGCATAATCTTTGAGGGGTATTGCTTCAACCTCCTTTGACGCGTACTCTGTGGTTGTTATTATGTATTTATGGCGCTTCGAGGATTTCGGGTTGATTGGTCCTATGAGGTGGAGCCCCCAGCTATGAAACGACCATGGTGTCACTATGCTGTGTAGTAGAGTGTAAGGCGCTTGGATTAGATTTCCATGTGTCTGGAAGCTTAAGCATTTTCGGACATGTTCTGCGGTATCGCTTTCCATGGTTGGCCAGTAAAACCCTCATTCATAAAGTTGTAGGAATAGGTTCCGCATTCCTTGATACTCAGCGTCGTGGGACCGGGTCATTACCTCTACTGCCTCTTGATCTGATAAGCATCACAGTACGTCATTACTATAACTTTTGCGATAAAGGACGCCTTCGTGCATAAAGAAACGCGTCGCCTTCTTTTGGATTTTCAGGGCCGCCTGCCTGTCACTAGGGTAATTTCTCATGTTGGATAAAATCAATGTAGGGTTGTCTCCAGTCTACTTCCTTTGCAGTGCAGACTTCCGCGGGCTGCGGTGGATCTTGACAGTCGGCACAACTATCTTGGAGTGATGTCGCTTGGGATGACATGCTCGGCCAATACACACCCAACCTTTGAAGTTTCCTATAGAGGTGAACATCGCCAGTTTGCCCACATGTTTCCGCGTGTAGCTCCTAGAGTAATTTCTTCGCTTCCCTTTTATTCATACACCTCGCGAGGGATCCTCCGGCTGCCCTATAATACAAGGCCCCTTAGATCATTACAAATTGCTTCAAGGCTTGGGTGGGAATCACCCGACCCTCATCCATCCGAGTCAGGTCTTCGATATATACCCGCCTCCAATCATCTGATTCCTCGAAAGATTGGTCTTCTTTCCAAGTGCTAGGCAAACCCATTCTTTGTATCGTAACTGTGCCCTCCTCTTTACCGTTTAGTTGTACCTTACTTGCTAGGGTTGCCAAGGCATCCGCGTGCTTATTTCCACCTCTGCCGGTATGATCCAACGTTGACCCCGTTTGGTTCATCAATCTTTGGGACTCCGCCCGATAGGGTGCTAAGTGCGGTTCTTTGACGTGAAAATCACTATTTACTTGGTTCGTTACGAGCCTCGAATCGCCTTTGACTTCTACGCTCCCCAAATTGAACTCCTTTGCCGTTCGGAGTCCCAGGATTAATACTTCGTATTCGGCGACATTGTTACTACATGGGAAGTCTAGTTTAAACGAGTATGATAGCAGTTCTCCTCGTGGGGCTTCAAATACTACTCCAGCTCCTCCGACAGTACCATATGATGATCCATCAAAAAACATGGTCCAGGGCTTGTCGACGTCTGCTGCCGCTACTTCTCTGGGTATATATTCATGTACTTCATCGCTTCCTTCCCCTTGAAACATGGCTATAAGATCGGCTATTGCTTGTCCTCTTACCGCATTCGGGCGGTGATATTTGAGCTCGAATTCTGACAATTGTAACAACCACCGAGCAGTTCTCCTTGTCAGGACAGGCTTCGAATCTAAGTAGGCAATGGGGTTTGTCGCTGCAACCACAATGGTCTCGTGTGTCAAAAGGTAAGGACATAACTTCTGTGTCGCGTATATGAAGGCTAGACATGCCTGCTCTACACGTGGATATCTCAATTCCGCGTCTCGTAGAACTCGGCTAATACAGTAAATAGGTGATAGCTCGTCCCCCCATGTCTTGTGCGAGGACTGCGCCTATCGCTGAGATTGTAAATGCCGCGTAGAGGTAGAGGGGGGACTCCTTGTATCGGGGGCCTGAGGACTCTGGGGCTGACAAGGCATTGCTTTAGTTTCTCGAACGCAGCGCACTGTACTTCCCCCACACAAAGGGTATGTCTTTCTTCAGCAGGGGAAGGAATGCAGTCATTAGCTGTGCTAAACCAGGTACGAAGCGTCGTATGTACGATATCCATCCTATGGAAGCTTGTAGCTCTCTTCTGCTTGCTGGTGGCGCCATTGTCATGATCTCCTCAACTTTGCTTGGATCCACTCGGATTCCCTCATTAGTCACTGCGAAGCCCGAGAATTTTCCCGATGTTACCCCAAAGGCGCACTTGAGGGGATTCATTTTGAGTTTAAACTTCCTGCATCTCTCAAAAGCCGTCTTCAGGTGAGAGGTGTGATCCTCGGCTTCTTGCATCTCAACTACAATGTCATCAACATACACTTCCACCGTTTGATACAACAAGTCATGGAATATGGAGGTCATGGCACGTTGATATGTGGCGCCAGCATTCTTCAGACCGAACGACATTACCACATAGTAGAAGTTGTCGTATGGAGTTTGGAAGGCGTTCTTTTTTTGCGTCCGAGGGATCCATCTTTATTTGATTGTACCCACTGAAGCCATCCATGAAGGAGTATCGCCCCTTCCCTCTTGTCGCATCTAGCGTCATATCGATGTTTGGTAGCGGAAATCGTCCTTCGGGCATGCCCGGTTCAGGTCTCTATAGTCCACACAGCATCTGACTTTCCCATTCTTATTTTCCACGGGCACAATGTTAGCTAGCCAAGTAGGGTGATGGATAGGTTTGATGAATTTAGCCTTAAGAAACCGTTCCACCTCTTCCTTTATTACGAGAGCGGTAGCCCTAGGAAATTCCCTGCTCCTTTGTTTCACGAGCTTGAACTCAGACGAGACACCAAGATTGTGTACCACAAGATTGTTGTCTAGACCCGACATCTCGTCGTAATCGTAGGCGAAGACATCCTTGTACTCTTTAAGCAGCGCGATCAGTGCTTCCCTCACCTCTTTATCCAGGCTTTCGCTTATCATGATGGGGCGCTCATCTTCTTGCATTCCTATATTGACCTCTTCCATCCCGTCCATAGTGAGATCTCTTGGTGTTCGCTCTTCGGCGATTTTGGCTGTAATGTCTGTCAACTGGTTTCGTAGTTCTTCGTCATCAATTGTGCTACAAGGAAGCTCAGACAAACTTTTTTCTGAGTTTTCATCAGGAGCTTCCGCTTCGCTCATTGGTACATCGGTGTAGTCTTGTAAGTTCGCGGACGCCCCTTCAGTTAATTGCTATAAGCGGTATACGTGTCCTCCACCTGGCTTGGAGTAAGGGTGCACACGGTACGGTTCGGCTCGGTTCTTGCCGAGACCAAGTATCTGTACCTCCCTAACCTCGGTTCTTATTTTTTGGACCGGTACCTGTACCCTGTACCTCGGTTCCGGTACTATTCGGGACCAATACGGTACCAGGTACGGTTCCGGTACCAGTCTCGGTTCCAGACAAATTTTTTCAAGCAGTGAGTTATACTGCCACTAAATGAAGATCACTACAAATTAAAAAGATAAACAAGACTGACTCAACTAAGGTACATATTTAAATTTAGTCCATGGATTATTAGTAAAAAAAGAGAAATTACCATCATTTGAATTGGTTCCCTGAACTAATTTATCACCAATAATATAACCTTCAAGGGCACTGATTAATGGAGGTATAGTTGAATCCTTTGTCGGTACCAAACCAATATCCCATATATTATTACGTTTGTATGTAGTTATATTTTCAATGCGAACTTGTAGTGGTAAGGTGGAATCACAGTGTCATAAACACTAACAAAACTATCCCCAGTTTTAAGGACCTTTATATTAAACGAACGCTTCTGAGTGGAATTCAATCGAATCACTTCTGAAAAATATGCATTGAAATGCAGAGGAGCATTAAGATTTTTTAATGTACCAAAAGTCCATACCTCTCCAAAGGATAAATTCAAAGAAGTTAATGTTGTCATGAATGGAGCTTCTAACGGCTATTATTAGCTTATTACCCCAAATATAATGGCTATTACTACTCGGTACATTCGGTCCGGGACGGTACGGGACTTGGATAAGGCCGTGTACCTGTACCTCCCTAGCCTCGGTTCCTATTTTTTAGACCGGTACCTGTATCCCCTTCCTCGGTTCGGTACAAAAACAGGTACGGTTCCACCGGTTCCTGGACGGTCCGTCGGTCCGGCTCGGTTCCTGTGCACCCTTAGCTTGGAGAAACACTGAAAGCTAGGCTGCTCCTCTTGCTTCCTTTTTCTTTATGTCGGAAATATCATCCTAGACGGGCTAAATACAAATTTGACCGGCTCCGGTTTTTCTTCCTCTCCCCATTTGGGTAACGGGATGAGTTGCACCTCAGGCACTTCGTCTATTTCTTTTGGCTCGTCATAGAAGATTGTATGCGCCATGTACGCTTCCTCTGGGTCGAAAGGGTTGCTTGTGGCGGGAATCCGATATTGCTTACCTATAATGTTAGTCTTTACGCATTGGTGGTACGTTGACGCGACCACCTTGTGATTGAGCAACCATCCTCTCCCAAGTAATACATGGAATGTGGTGTCATTTTCCAGTATATAAAACGACGTAGGCGCTCGGATAGGACCGACCTTCGTGACTAGGTTGATGATTCCAATGGTTGTCTGGGCATGGCCTCCGAACCCTTTTACCGTCGTAACTCGCATTCTGATCGCGGACCGATGCATGCCCATGATATCTAGTGTATGCATGGAGATTAGCTTCGGGGACGCGCCTCCATCGATGAAAGCTCTCTTTAGCGGTTGCTTGTTGATGTATGCCGTTAGGTATAAAGATCTTAGGTGCTCCCCCGGGTAACATATATCTTCATTGGTGAATACGATCGCCTCCTCGGGGAGGAGACCACAAGGCCTTCCTGCTGCTATAACCTCCATGCCCTTGGACGCTTCTTTGATTTGATTTTCGTTGAAGCCAAGCAAGTCGAAGAACTGTTGAGCCAATACCGTTTTAGCGAATTGGCTAGCCACGCCATCTGTGTTTGAAAATGCGGAATTCTTCATCCCGACTTCGCACGCCTCTGCCTCATCGTCATCCCATGGCTTCCAGACATCTCCGCTTGGATCGTGGGAAAGCATCATGACTTGGTGTTGGATCGCTTTGACTCTTTCTGGATTATTCATCTCAATCTCGCCTATTTCCAATTTTTTCTGAAACATCCTCCGAAGGTTGAAGCAGTCGATTGTGGGGTGTTGTATCCTTCAATGGAAGTGACAATACCTAGCGTCGTTTTTGTCGATGGCGCTAGGGTCCATCTTTGTTGGGGGCAATTGAGTTTCCTTGTTCGCTATCCATTGTTCCAATAAACACACAATTTGTTCTTTGCTGCAGGGTAAGGGTGGTGGAAGCGTTTGTGTGCCCCAACCTTCTCGACCATTATTTGCGCGGGTATTCCTACGGTATTGACTGAGTTACGCCAGACGTAATCTGATTTTGGTTCCTCGATGCAGTCAGCGATTCTTGCAGCTGCTTCTTCTAGCTCTACGAACGTGGGGAAAAGGAAATTGACTAGGCTTTTCTTAAAGGATGGAGTCATTCCTCGCACGCAAATTTCCACTAGCGCCTCCTCCTTGATGTCTTCGTGGACATCCAGGGTGAGAAGACGAAACCTCGCGATGTATTTTCATATCTCCTCGCCTGGGCGTTGGTTACACTTGCTCAAGTCTATAGTTGTGACTTTCCTCTTTGCTGAATAGAATTTTATGAGGAAGAGCGTGGACATGGTCGACCACGAGCTGATGCTTCCTGACCTTAGGTTGTCGTACCAAGTAAATTTCGTATCAGTTAGCGACTTTGGGAATTCTCTCAAACATAGTTTCCCGTCAGTTGTACGATCATTCATAGTGTACAAGAATCGACTAAGGTGTTCCCTTGCATTTCCTTGGCCATTGTAGACCTTGAATTTTGGTGAAGTGTAATTTTCCGGGTACTGATATTCTGTGATTTCGGAAGAAGGACTCGCCATGAAATTGTAGTTATCTTGCTTCACAACCCTATAGTTCATCTCTAAGTACTTTGCCATCACCTCCTGCGTCATAGCTGCAGGTTCTTCTTCCCTTTCTTCCGCGTTCTCCATTGTTTCTTTAGCATTCTTCTCGGCGCTGGCTATTTTCATGAGCTTTCTCAACTCTTTCTCTCTGCGTATGTGGTCCTCTAGTTCCTTCTGCATCTCTTTGATGGAATGCTGGATGAGTGGTGCTTCCTTGATTTCCTGCTGTTTGTCCTTTTCGCGCGTGGCGTCTGACCTTCTCGCCTGTTTGATCGGATCTGACACTATCCCTACTCTCTCGCCTTCTGGGTTGAGTGGAGGGATGTTTGGACTCTCTGTCGCACCTGAATTAGCGCCTTCCGGGTGTGTCATGGTGAGCTAGGCACGAGCCTCCAGTTGTGGTCGCCAAATGTTGAAGGGTGATTTTTAGTTTTAGGTTCTACCCGTCCTAGATACACCAAATGACCTCACTATAACAAGAATAGAAGGAGAGAGAGTTGCCTTTCTATGGTACCTTGTCCTTTCTTATATAGGCTTTCCCAAAAGCCCTTCTTTTTATTACATCATGACACATGTCCTAACCTTCCTTAATTACCCTTAATGCCATTCTTTAATATAACCTCCTTCTTCTTTATTAATTTCTTCCTTGTCCTTTTTCCCTCATGGGTATTTTCCCATTTGGGCTTGGGTTTAGTCCCCAAGTCCCCATATCTCATACCAAGCTCATCTCTCTTCTTAGGGGCACCCCAGGTCCGTTAAGGGGAGATTTTTTCATGTATCAACACTTCTCTTGTCAGCTTCATTCTTTTGACCCCATAATATGCATCCAATCTTGGAATGTGTATGGGATTGGTTCTCATATCACCATGAATCACTTGTCACATCTTACAGACTTCAAAGTCTGGAATTTATTTTCCTATATGAGAATACCTCATTTGATCGCAATAATAATCAACTTGGTTGCCGTTGAAGATGTTGAAACTCTAATTCCAAAATATGTTTGAAAAATGGACAAAAACCATAAGTATGCAAAGTTTACTAAGGAACATGCTGCCAAAATATAAGAGTGATAGTACGAAAGATCAAGCTGTAATAAACGTTTTCTTTGAAAAACTAAATCTTGTTAAACCTACATCGAAGATGCCATATCCTAAATGGACTCCATACCCGAGTATATTTTTAAAGATGAAAACTAGTTCACGAACTTGCTTTGATCACAAGAAATAATTGTTTGTTCTTTAAGCAATCTAATATGTTTCATCACTATAAAAAGATGACTCTATGCAACTGAGAATTTCAACCTCGACACGTTGTGTCCTAATTGTTGCTAAAATCGTCCTTTAAAAATCTAGGTTTCCTTAAGAAAAATAATAATTAGGTTACGAATGTGAAGTCTTCATTAAGGGATTCGTGAACCCCAGTCAGGCTATCTTTTACCCGATGGATCCTGATATTCGGACTCTTACACTACACCATTTTCCTTGATTCATAAAATTTTTTTCGCAACGTCTTTGTCCCGTTACGAATTTTCGGTTGCGAATTAGCTTCACAAAATTTCCGCTTTCCGCCCAAATAGTCGAATCTCTATATTACCTTGTCGTTGTTTCTACCCAAAATTATCTATCTAAAAGTGCAACCTCATTTTCTTTCTATTCTCGACCTTAACCTTATTTTCTCTGAACTGAACCAACCAGAGACGGTTTTTAAACCTCTTTCTCTTCTTTTTTCTTCAAACTCTGAACTAAACTAAGAAGTCTCCGAGAGCTCTGTATCTCTTCTTCTTCTTCATCTCATCTCTACTAAAAAAGCCCCCTGGCAACTCTAGCATCTTGCCCTAGTTTCTTGATTCTCCTTTTCCTCTTCTACTGCCGCAACTCTAACTCAAAATTTCTTCTTATTTTTAACTCTGCTTAAAAGAATCAGAGCTTGTATACTAGCGATCTGTAGAACACTTTTCAATTGCATGCAGTTGATTCTCGTGATTTTATATGAGGTATTTTCTAATTATCAATAGCGATTTAGGGATTTTTCTTAATTTGTCTCCGCAATTTCGTATTTCCCTAGATTTGATAATTTAGGGTTTCGATTGACATATCAAATTTATCAGCATCTGAATCTTTATTATTTGTTGATTAATGTATATTTTCTCTGCAGAAACTGATTAATGAAAGAAAAATTGAGAAAGTTGTTGAAAATCGAAGGATTCCCACCAAAAGTAAAAGGGCAAAAAATAACTCTTTGCTGTAATTTGGTCTTACAACTTCGATTCTGGTAATGTTTTTTCCTTTAATCAATTTCCTCTTCATTCAATTGTTAAATAAAACCCTTTATTTGGTTGTTGATTTCTGGATGTGAGTTGTGATTTGGTTCAGATTTTTATGTTATTGTTGAAATAGAAGATGTTGAAACTAAGGAGTTTACAGATAACTCTCATAGTGTCTCTCATTCTCTTCAATTTAGTTAAATGAGTAATTTTGCTTTCTCGATTTTACTGATCTATGTTCTCTTTGTTTGTCCACTGCCAGGTTTCGAGCGGAGCTGGAAAGGGCTTTGATGTGACAAATTTCTGGTAGCTTCCTCAATATTTGATCACATTGCCACATGACTCTGTTTTGATGCTTCCTTTTATGAGGTTAACTGATCGAGATATGGGTTTCGATCAGTTTTTCTCTTAATCTGAATACCCGTACATGGGAATTTTATAATAAGATTAATTCTTGATATGAACTAAGAAAACCAAGTAGTATTCATCCAATCCGTAACCTATGGTTTTTTTCTCTCACTAATTTGACTTGCATAGGCTGCTAAAATTTTGAATTTCGTATCATCTGTTAGTTGGTTTGGGTACTATAAGCTAGCTTTCAATCGCCGTAGGTTCAGTTACCTGTTTATGCGTGTACTTTTCGATTTATTGCAGTTGATCCTCGTGATTTATTGGACTGTGAAGCTTCTCTTTGTCCTGATAGCTAAGTAACATAATGGTCATACAAATTTACCCATGTGCCTTTCTTGAAACTCAATGTTTTTGATGTGCTTTCATTGGCTCACACACATTTCATGTCTTGTGCTTCAACTCTGCAATTTAGTTATGCTTGGCTTGTTTACTGTCTGTATCAAGTCACTTTTGGTGATGCCGCCAATTCAACAACCCACAGAATAACAGCTCCTGTTGGCGTATGGTTTCAGATAATTAAGCTTTAGGAAAATTTGTATCTTTTCTACTGCCTACTACTTTTATTCATTTATGTATGAATAAACAGAACATATATTCGCTTACACTGTGTACAAGATGATCATTTTGACTATATACTGTCATGAGAATCCCTCTTATGTTTGCAGAGCTCAACCATTAGGTTTGAATGTATCACATCATAAAGCTTATCACTTGTCGTTCCTGAATCTCTTTAATCTCGTTCCTGATGCTTATTATATGAAACCCAGACCCTCGATCTATACTCCCATATCCCTCACTGCTTATCAATCTAAAACTCAAATTCATCCTCCTCCCAGAAATTCTAAAACGAACCATTGACAGACTGATTTTCATGTAGTTAACTTCCCTTATTTTTATGAGTTGTTCTTTGGGTGGGGAAATTTTGTTTGTAATAACTAATTTGTCCTTTATATATTTCAGTATACGAAGAAACAGCTGGTTCGGCTGTCAACGACCCTGTAGAGTTCACAACGCATGCTAGAACAGATTCCCTTTCAATTGCCTGGCAAACCAAGATTGATTTTGCTGCTGGAACAGGTATTGATAAAGCTTGATTTTTTTTCTTTTCTTCTAACTTTAACGCTGTTTCGTTACCGTTGTGATTCATTGCCTTTGCCTGCCTTCCCTTCTCATCATATAAAATGTTATGGATAAAGCATTCATGACAAACTTTATTTTTGTGTGCATATCTAAGCTTGTTTCTGCATTTAGCCTTTATTTCTTTCCATTGATCATTGTCATTTTTTCTTTTATCAGTCAATATTAATTTGTATAAAGTTTATAGCAAACATTTTTTGAAAATAGAAGAGAACAAAAACAAAATGAAAAGCCCGTGTTCGAGAAAAACAGATATGTAGAACAACTATTGAAATCTAAACCAAACAGATATGTGTTCATAAGTATCTATATTTACTTTTGTTTACATTCTTCAGAAAGCCTTCGCACCTAGAACCAAAAGAAGATCATGTCTTCTCATGAAGAAGTATCTGAAGCTAGTGAAGGGCATTTAGAACCCGAGGAAGATGAAGATGAAGATGTTGATTTTAATCCATTTCTTAATGAAGCCCATTCACCTGAAGCGTCTTCAAGCTTAAGTTCTGAAGATGAAGAAGATTTAGGCACAGATTTGGTGGACAATGCTGAAACTTCTGCTTTCGAAGAAATTGATTTTCCTTTAAACTTAACTGATAGAGCGCATGATTATATTGATAGGGACTCAGAAAATGACGTGGAAGAGGTTCTGATGCAAAACCGAGATTATTCCAACAGTATAGAATTAGGAAAGGCTACTACCTTTCCTACTGGTAGTTCCAAGAAGAGGAAATTAGATTTGGTAGATGAAATCGAGTCTATGCATCTAGCAGGGAGTAGTAGTTCAAAAGATGCTTCCCCTGTGGAGAACAGCTTGAGAGTTGGAAACACTTATGTCCGGATGAACGATGGAGAATCGCCAAATTCAAGAAATTTTATGGAGACCATGGATTTGGCCGATGAAGAGGATGCCATTTGCAGGCGTACTAGGGCTCGCTACTCATTAGCTAGTTTTACTCTTGAAGAGTTAGAGACCTTTCTTCAGGAAACTGATGATGATGACGACCTTCAGAATGTAGATGATGAACAAGAATATCGTAAATTTCTTGCAGGTGTGTTGCAAGGTGGAGATGATGAAGGTGGGAGAAATCAAGAGAATGCTGTTGTCGAGGATGATGATGAAGAAAATGATGCAGATTTTGAGATTGAAATTGAAGAGGCACTGGATAGTGACCTTGATGAAAGTATGCAGGATAAGAGGCAAACTGAAAAATATGTGGTGGAAGGTCGTCGACCCATAACCAGACAAAATAGAAGCCAAAAAGTATCAGCTCAAGATAAGAAGATGGGACAAGCCAATAGGCCATTGCGTCCTTTATTGCCCACAGTTTCAAAGCCACAGTTCACACCTTTTCCTCGTCATGGTGGGCAAGGTTTTATATCTGGTACCTCTTATCAGGGTCTATCCTCCTCGCACCATGCCATTCAAGTGAATGGATTTTCTCCGCATCAAATAGGGCAGTTACATTGTTTGATACATGAGCATGTACAACTTCTTGTTCAGGTATTTGCTCTCTGTGTTTTTGATCCATCGCGTCAACACATTGCTAATGATATTAGTGGAATGATTTCTCAATTGGTTAGACGACGTGATGAAGTTTCATCATGGAAAGTAGTTCCATATCCTGGAAACTGCTTCCTACCTCCATGTACTCAACCAACAGTTTCAGATGGGCCTTCAGATGGAAGAAGTTATGAGCATGATTTATCCAGCAATGTGAATGTCTTTAGTTCTGCTGAGGATTCTGTATGGCAGCCTCTTACAACTGGTCCTGTAACATCCATTCTTGACGTGGCTCCACTTCGTATAGTTGGGGGCTATATGGTTGATATTGCCGAAGGTAAGTATCTGTACCCACTGTTTCAGTCAATTCATATTTGAATGATCGAAGATATCCATAACTAATCACTTAAAGCTGTGTTACAACGACATGGACACGGTGTCGGTGTCTTATATCCAATACGCTACTTCAACACGACAACTTTAAAAACTAAAATACGTGGACACGGCACAGACAATATTAATATCATTGAATTTAGCAGTTTAACATAGCTATACAACTATATAAGGTAGTGAATTTGCAAGATATATGCGTATCATATGTATGATTAGTTCAAAAGGCATTACATAAACTTCACTAGAGAGAAGAAGCCGGGATAAGAAGGGAGAAAGTCTAGAACAAGATCAGTGGATAGATTTTGAACTAATTTTTCAAAGTTTTCTAACTGAGTTTTATTTTGAAGTATTGGGAGTATTAGTATGCGTGTCCGTGTAAAGACGTATTGACACGGCTGAAATTGTTTTTCAGGCGTGTCCTTGTAACACAGATTTAAAGGTTACTATGTGTTTTTACCTTTTTACAATTTTTTTTCTTATTTGTTTTGCAGTTGCGAAAGAGAATCGACAGCGTTTTACCAAATCCGCAAATGTTGATGCTATCGAAAAAGAACCTCTGTTTCCCCTTCCTAGTTTTCTTTCAGCAGCTGAAAGTAATGGAGGAGTTTTGGGAGGTTGCTCTTCTGGTAATCGTCTACCTAAGAAGACATTGGCTGCTTCAATTGTAGAATCTTCCAAGAAACAACCAGTTTCCCTTGTCCCGAAGGAAATAGTTATGTTAACACAGCGGTTTTATCCACTATTCAATTCAGCATTATTTCCACATAGGCCTCCTCCATCATCTGTTGTGAATCGGGTGCTCTTCACTGACAATGAAGATGAGTAAGTTGCTTGCTTCTACTTACGTTTTTTTGTTGATTTCTTCTCCAGTTGATTGTTGAATATGCGAACTTAATATTGGATAATCAACCGAATTAGATTTATATGTATTGAGACCTGAGAGCTGTAACCTTGACACCGTAGGCGGGGTTTCGAGGAAAAGATCAATCTTGTCATGATCTGGTTTCTATGGCTAAGTGCCTTTTGAACATTTGACTTTTCAATGTTTGTGTATGGAATAGCACACCAATTTGTCCTGGTTGATATCAATCCAAATCTTTGGCTGATACCATTTACCAATGCAGATTACTGGCACTTGGAATGATGGAATACAACACGGACTGGAAGGCAATTCAGCAGCGCTTTCTTCCTTGTAAATCCAAGCATCAGGTTATTCACACACAATATATTTGCTGACTTGTTTTTGTATGATAATACTTGTATTTTTGTCTAAGATACTGAATTTTTAACTTGAAATCAGCAAATGGTTGCTGATAATTTTAGGCGTGTAAATTGTAACAGGAGAGAATGTAAATCACCTTTTACTTTGTTGCAGATCTTTGTTAGGCAGAAAAATCGCTGCTCTTCCAAAGCACCTGATAATTCAATTAAGGTACATACCAAGTTTTTGCTTTATATAAGATTATGAGACGGTGGACATGAAAACGGACAAATATATTTAACTTTCTAAGAGTGACTCTTCCACCAATTTTGTTTAATCCCATATATGGCTTCTTTTACATAAAGCACAACTATTTTTTCTTCTCCATGCTCCAGCTTTTTGGTTCACAGGACATGTTGAATACCCTATAACTGGGTGTGCCCAGTCGAGGTTGTTTATTTAAGACACCTGTACTGGTCTCAGGTACCAATTAATTTTCTTAATTATTTCTTACAGGCAGTGCGAAGAATAAAGACTTCTCCTTTGACTGCAGAAGAGAAGGCACGCATTGATGAGGTGATAAAATGGGGTTTTGCCTGCTGTATTTCTCATGTGTAATATTTGATACTTATTTATTTTATGTACACAGGACCAGCATGTGGTGCATGACTATTTAACTTATATGCATATTAAATAATTTTAGGGGCTGGGCGTCTTTAAGCTCGACTGGATGTCTGTTTGGAAATTTATTGTCCCTCATAGGGATCCATCCTTGCTGCCCCGGCAATGGCGAATTGCTAGTGGAACCCAGAAATCATATAAATCAGAAGGAGCTAAAAAAGAAAAGAGGCGATTATATTCAAAAGAAAGACGAAAAATTATCGCTGCAGCAGGTTCAGCCAACCTGGGAACTGCGACAGAGAAAGAGGTTAGTAGCTAAAAAACCATGCAAAACTTTCAGTTAGTTATGTTTTGAATTTTGATCATAAAGCTGACCGAACATACATTAGTGCACCAAAATCAAAAGTGGGAGATTGCGAAAACCCTAAATTTTCAATTAATTTAGAACCGAGAGACATATTCACTTCATGCACAATACTAACTTCTCCTAATCTAATAAAAACCCTATTTTACTAGTCTCAGGGGGTTAGCCAACTAGGAAGAAATGAAGCATTTTCAAAGAGATGAAACTCACCATGAGAATCCCTAAATTATCACCTCCCCTTTCTGTAACTTGGTCATCAGAAACTTTTTGACCAACAGTCTGAGTGCTTCGAAAACAATTTACTAAGCAGATGGGTCAGTCTTATGGACAGGACATCCTCCACCAGAAATCATTCGTTAGTGTTGCATCATCTGCATCTTGGCCGCTATCGGCCCTCCACGAAATAGTGTTCACTTAGTTTGTTTAAGCAATTTTAAGTCTTCAGTACGTTGTGTACATTTTATTGTAGTTTCCGTTCTAGTAATCTTATCATGTTGGGTCACAAGATTTACGTTTAGTTGTTTCTTGATCTTGTGATGCAGGGTCATGTGGCTGATAATGTTGATCAAGAGAATAGAACTGGAAATGATGACATGGAAGATGAAGATGAAGCCTATGTACATGAAGCCTTTTTGGCAGATTGGAGACCTACAGATTCTAGGATAGCTCCATCAAATCCTTGTGGAAAAGAATATCAGTCAGGTGGTGAAAATCATTCTGGTCACCCATTCTCTGGATCTCGTTCTGTACATGACTATGTGAATGGATTATTTGCTGCTGCGAACAATTCTCTACAATCACAGAATGTATCTCATGTTGCTCAAATGAGATACAGTCCAGCGTGTGCCATGGGTCCCAACCAGCGTGCTCCTGATTGGATTTCTAAATCTTCGAGAAGTCAAGTCAAATTGAAACCTTATCGAGCTCGTAGAAAGAAAACTACGCAGTTAGTCCAGTTAGCACCTAGCTTACCTCCCGTAAACCTTCCTGCATCTGTCCATGTCATCTCCCAATCTGCTTTCAAAACTTATTGTGGACCATCTCAATCTACCAGAGTTCCTTCTAGTAATGTAGGAACAGAAGATCTTTCTCCTGCGCGAATGTTGAGGACTTCCAGTTCTGGAATTCCTCAGAAGAGAAATACTCCCGCCTGTTTGCAAGGTCCAAGATTTGATATGAATTCAGTTGCCATGGAGGAAAAAGGTTCTGAATCAGATCTGCAGATGCACCCATTGCTGTTTCAGGGATCTGAAGACAACCGCTCTTCTTACTGTCAGACAAATTACAGTACAAGTTCTAGTACTTTCAGTTTCTTACCAGGAAACCATCTTCAGTCAAATCTTAATCTTCCCTCGACTTCTCAGCGCATGGGTTCTCCAGTTAATCAGTTTTATACATCTCTGGGGTTAGGAGAAACACCTTCCACCACATCCACAATTGATTTTCATCCACTCCTGCAAAGACCAGATATCGTTAATAAAGACTCGGTTAACTTGTCTGGTAACTTACCATTTGATTTTAAATCATTTGGAGGTAATTATTCCCAACTTAAAAATTCTTCTGGTTCTGTTCATATCAGTAATTCTGAACCGGCCAGCCTTACTGGAAACACAAACGAAATAGATTTAGAAATTCACTTAAGTTCTACACCGAGGAAGGTTAAAGACATGGGAATTAGAAATGAGAAAGAGAATAGTGTAAGTGCTTGTGCTGTGGCTCTAGATAGCAATTGCTTAGGTGAACAATCACTTCCAGAAATAGTCATGGAACAAGAAGAGTTGAGTGACTCCGAGGAAGAAATTGGTGAAGATGTAGAATTTGAACGCGAGGAAATTGCTGATTCTGAAGATGATGATCCGAACTCTGCACAGCTTGTGGAGACAACAACTAAGGTATGTGTCTTCCTTCCCACATACATTACTTTATGCACGTATAAGTTTAGCTTGTGTCCCTTGCAAATGAACCTAGCTCCCGCAGACATAATAACTATATGATAGACAATATCATGATTCCTGCAACTTCTGTATTAGAAAAGTTTATGTTGGCTCTTGAAACCCGCTTCACTCTTTGGTTGTCAGTAACACACTTTGGGTCCTGTTTAATTAAATAAAGCTGTTCATCCAGAAAGCAAATTTGACAAGGCAGACAGACATAAACCTATTGAAAAACTGTTTGTAGTCGTATAGGTGGAACGGAATCGGAACAGTTTCAGTTTAGGTGAGCAACCTCAGGGGTCCAGTGTTGGCAGGATAAACAATCCATAACTATAGATAATTGAAATTTTGGTTACAATGACCTTTTACTACCCCAGAAGAAACCCACTTCATTAGCATATGCATCATTTTCCTTGATTCAATCCTGCAATCCTCATCCGAATCTGTCTTAATCTGCGAGGTTGCACTAGAAATATCAGCTCTACATGTAATAAATAGAAATAGACAACCAAAATTGGGTTCACACATTTCTTAAAACTTATGTATATGTATAATCAGTAGTTGTATGTTCATCGCTAAATTTCAAATTGGCCATGAACTTCTTCATCTTTCTAATCAGAATTTTTGAAATTGTGATAGGAGGTCCAAGTAATCGCGGGTAAGGAATTTAAGAAGAGCAGTGCGTTTAGATCTTGGGGTAGTTCACATGTAAGTAGTTCACATATAACCCGTATAGGATCTCTATCGAATTCAGAACAGAAATTTGTAGGACATCAAGATGACCGGGATCAAGCTAGTAAGAGTTTCTCAGCTAAGCCTAGACGTACCAGGTTGAGCAAACGGATAGCAAAAGGTGTTGCAGTGCAAGAGATTCCTCTGCTTGGTGCTGAATTCGCGAGATGTGTTTCCCCTCGAAGAAAACCTAGGAAAAATGTGCGAAAAAATGGCAAATCAGAACGGTGTCTTGCAAACAATATTTTGGCTCCATTTTGTCTCGAGGAGTCTTCTTCACAAAAAGATGGTGATTCCAAAAAAGTTACTGGTATGAGTTTTGTTCGACCAACACCTCTTAAAGCAGGCTGGAAAACCATAATGGGGCTTGAAGTGGAAGAACCCAGGCTTCGGTTGTAGAGATTCTTTGTTGTTTCTTACTCTTTTGCTGTAAATATGATTTCTTCATTTTGAAATGCCAAATGAAATGATTTTACATATATATGTGTTTCATATTGAATGTCACGTCTTACGTAAGAGCAGATGTCCTCTCTTGATTTGTATTTTTGTTTTTTCAGCAAATTCACTAGGATGTTTAATTGATGAGGGAGGATCCATGGACACTCTTAGATGGACAAGGTCGGACAAGATTTGTGCCATTTTCTCCGCAAAACCCGAACGGTAATGAATTTAAGTTTAATATTTTGATGGTATATTCATCTTATAAGACTCTACATTCCTACAAAAAAAATGAATGCAATTCGAGATAGCAAACCTTACCGTCTACTGATCTTAATTTCAACCGTTAATTTTGAACGGCTGATAATCAAAGGGGTAGATGGTGGTTTTATACATCTCTAATTGTGCTCATTTTTTGTAGGAATGTAGAATCTTATAAGCAGAATATACCATCAAAATACCACACTTAAATTCATTACCGTTTGTGTTTTGTGGAGAAAATGACGCAAATCTTGTCCGACCTTGTCCATCTAAGAGTGTCCATGGATCTTCCCTCTTGATTGATAGTCAATAAAAAAACCGAACAAGGAGGGAGACATAAAACAAATGAAAAAGGAAAATATCACCGAAAAAGGAAATATCGCCGGTATAGAGCGTTTAATCCGAAAACTTGGACTTGTTCGTCTTTCAAATAAAAATAAATCCCTTTTCTGATTTAACATTTTCTTTTTAGAAACGTACAAAAAAGACTGAAAACCACATAGAGATGGATGTATGGTTGCCGTTGCAGCACTGGCAGCCATGACTGACTTATCAAAGCCTACTTTTGCGTCTGTTTTAATAAAATTAATCATCTTCCTCAGATAAATTTGACAAATCAATTTCTTTCCGATGTATGTTTCTCCGATATCCATAAAAATAGTACTTCCACCGTTAGCTGCACTTGCAGGCCCAGTAGCATCTCAGTCTTGAGTTTCCTTGGCTGTTACATAACCATCTCTAGCCTCTTGAGTTAGTTTTCCACTTTTATCAGTATTAACTACTGTGGTGTCACTAACTCTAGCTCCAGTATTAGAACTCTTGCCGTGCATCGACAATCCTCCATTGTTTCTTCAGGCCTCTTAGGAATCATCATATCATAATGCATGTCAGGCCTCTTAGGAATCATCATATCATAATGCATGTCTTGTCTAGAGGGGTTCTTCAATTGATTTGCCTTATATTCACTTAAAGAAGGCCTACAATATTGCCGTCATTGTAACATGCTGGAAACTTCCCATACTCGTGACTCACTAAAATGGAAAAAATTATTAGCATTTGGGCTTCCAACTCAAAATCAATCGTCTCAGAGTGGCCCTCAGGCTTATATTGAGGAGTCATGCTTAGGGAGTAGTCTATGTGGGACTGCTCATTTATCTCCAACATGCCCCCTCCACGTGTAGGGTTCTTTGAGTCCTCTACATCGTGGACCTTTGTATGGTTTCCCTATCTTTTTGGGTCTTACTTCTCATACAAGGCCTAGCTCTAGTACCATATTAGCACTTGGGCCTCCAACTCAAAACCAATTGGCCAAGAGTGGAGTGGCCCGTCATGCTTATATTGAGGAGTCATGCTTAGGAAGTAATCTACATGGTACTATTTATCTCCAACAAAAATTTCCTTTCCAACTTGAACTTTGTAAGTTTCTTTGAACGTTGTTTCCTCGTTGCTGATAATGGGGATAACAGTTCACCTAGGAATATCAGTTCACTGCTGAGTACCAAAAATTTATATAAGACTGACTTATTTGATAGTTTATCTTATTGAATTTCGTTACATTCCTCAGTAAACTGGTTCACATTAATTAGCAGTGTTGCTAAAACTCGAGCAGAAATCATCAATACGCATGGGTCATCTAATGTGATCAGTAACACCATTGTGTTATCAAAATATCTAACTGATTTTTTTTTATGCAAAAGAGAATGATATATTAAAACTTAAACAAAAACTATATTTTTCTTATCCTTCAAACTTCTCTACTTGGTTGGGTTCAAAGACTATGAATCCGAAGATAAATGAACTCTGGTGTGCCTTTCAAATAAATCAGCAACCTTATTACACTCTCTACTAATGGAAATACACTCCGGTTGATGGGGATCTTTTCAAATGGTAAAATAGTAAAGTCTTTGTGATCATGTACCAAGAACGTATATAATCTGTATATCTGATCTCTGGAATTAAGAATACAGACATGGTAATAGGTACTCTACAATGATTCCTATAGCCTCTACATATATACATACATACTAGAGCTTTGCCCAGCTGAACTATCTGTGTTTGTATTGATCAATATATATCCGTACTATGCACACATTGGATGCTAAAGTGATACCGAAGCTTGATGCAACTATTTACAGATGCTCTGTGATTGTACAATGTATAGAATCTACAACCATAACATTACTCGGCCAACACCACCAAGGTACCTTGATAACACAAGCACAGTACCTTACCGTCGTGATACCTCGACAACACAAGCACAATACCCTATCAGCTGGGAACCATGTGTGTGCTGGGAAGCCAATGGACTCACTTTCCCAACATTGCCAAGCCAGTCAAGAGACACTCAAGTTTGACCCAATGGAAGCAATAAACAATATGCATTGAGGTTATTCGAAGTAATCTAGCGCAAGAGCCACACATATTTAACCTATGTGGTGTTTCTACATATAATTGCGTGGTAACATTCCGTCATTAATAACTATGTTATGCTATTTGTTAAAAGGATTATTTGACAATTTCGGATCCCAAATCCTAGTCTAGCAATAGACATGAATACATGTCATTTAATTCACGACTTAAACAAACAAACAATCAATCATAAAAGGAGTTACAAATGGTACAACACAAACGATATTAAGAAATTATGAATGTATGGGAATGAATACTTCAATTAAATAACGTGTTTTCTAATTTAGGACGGCATCTATAAACAATAGAGAGAATTTAGTTTATCATGGATTTTTCAAAATCCATGAAAAATAATAAAGTAGAAAAGTGAAACAAACCCTAAAAATCGTATAGGAATTTGTAACTCCAAAGCTCATTATCTCTTAATGTGTGAAAAAATAATGATAAAAGATATTCAAATAGAAGTGAAACTATCTCTTTAAATAGGGATCCCAAAAGTAGAATTGTCCGTGCACGAATTTTGGTAAAAAAGGTTGCTAAAAGTACCCAAAAGTAGAAAAGCGCAGCCAAAATCTATCTTAAGCATGTCAGTTCGTGGAACCAAGAACTGACAACATAATCCATTCGTTTAACCATTTTAGCCTGTCAGTTCGAAGGAACTGACATTATAAGTGTCACCTCACTCAACTGTCAGTTCTGTGGTATTGACAATGAATTCTATTTTATTTTACGAATTGGTTGAAATTTATCCTTAGGTTCTCCAGAGTTTTCAATTTTCTTCTGACTTCTTCCTACAGTGTAGAGGGACGGATAGGTGGAACCTTGAACCCACCTATTTTATTTATTAATAGGCAATTTGTAACAGAGACAAGTGTTACAAAACTGCTTTGTCACATAATTTTTTGTTGGAGACGCTTGTGACAATATAAATGTTACAACTGTTGTGCAACAAACATAAATGTTAGACAAATTTTACTATCAAAATTATTAATCAATTTGGGATTATATTTTATGTCCAACCAATACTAATATTTATGTGATAATTCAATGTTCTATTACAATATGTCTGGTGTCAAAATGATTCTGCTAGTTTATATTGATGATATAGTCTTAGTGGGCAATTCTGAAACTGTAATATCTTCATCATTGAGAGTTTAAAATCAGTTTTTTACAATGAAGGATTTAGAATAATTGTCTTATTTCTTGGATATACAGGCAACTCTGAACTCGTCCACAAATACTTTACTTCTAACACAAAACAAATATTCATTGGAGCTTCTAAAGAAATTTGATATGGTTGATTAAAAACCTTGTAAGACTCAAGTTGCTTCAGGAAGGAGGGATTCTTTGTTTGACGACATCTTGTTGGAAGACGCTTCTCTATATAGGATTGCAGTAGGAGCATTACAGTATCTCACTCTTACAAGGCCAGATGTTAGTTTTGCTGCTAATTATGTGGCCCAATTTATGCATCAGTCAACAGATCTTCATTTACAGCTTGTAAAAAGAATATTGAGATATATTAAAATTTGTTTGAGTTCTGGTATTACTCTCAGTGGGAGAAGTTGTTATAGTATTACAACTTACAGTGACAGTGACAGTGATTGGATGGTTGTCCTAATTCAAGAAAATATACTGCTGGGTATTGTGTCTATCTTGGTGATAATTTGGTAGCTTGGTCTTTAAAAAAACAACCAACAATGGCTCAATCTTCAACCGAAGCATAATATAAGGCATTAGCCGTTGCTTCTTCCGAAATCAGTTGGGTGTCATATCTTTTGGATAAATTGGGCATTTTAGTTAAGACTCTATGTGTATTGTATCGTGATAATATGGGAGATGGAAGTTTAGTTAATAATCCAATGTGTCATGCAAGAACAAAGCATATTGAGGTTGACTATCCTACTGTCAGAAGTTTGGTTATGACTGTTTTTTTGGATGTCAAGTATGTCACTACCTTAGAGCAAGTAGATGGTCTTTTTACAAAAGGATTAGCTAAGCAGTTGTTCTTTAAACTGAGTAACAAACATTCACACTATCAGAGTGCTCAGTTTGAGGGGGACTGTAAGAACATATCATATCCGTCAGATAGTCATCAATCCGTATGACTTAATTATGTCAAATGTTCATTGACAACTTACTCAACCACCTTCAACTGTCTCTTTTAGAATAACTTTTTGTTCTGTGTTTCTTTATGTATTTTTTCTGGTGATAATTCTCTATAAAGTATCATCTTCCTCTTTTGTATTTCCTTAACAACGAATAATACAACTTCACAGTTCTCACATGGTATGATATATCAAGAGTAAAATTTCGACTTCCAACAACAAAATATGATTACAACCGATTTTTTTTTTTTTTTTAATTTTTTATTTAACAATCTTGTTCTGCAGAAATTCCTAGTACAACAAAAAATTCATAACTATGAGCAACTCTGTTCTTCACAATAATTCTTAGAATTTTCCTCCTCTGCAATCTCCACAACCGCCTCTAACATCAAATCCACCGGTAAATCCACCACCACCACCACCACTACCACACCAATAACACAACTTTTCATATTACTCAATTTCCATTTTAGAACATATCAAATTTTGTTTGTGTTAAACTCGATGGAACAAACTTTCTTGTTTGGAAAGATCAACTCTCCTATGTTTTTATTATATCTAATCTTTATGGATTTGTTGATGGCACTATTAAACCATAACCACCATTTCTATATCAGAATAATATTCAAATTGTTAATCCTTTGTATATGGATTGGAGATCGGTGGATCATTATGTTGGATCTTGCATCAATGTCACTGTTTTACCTTCTCTTGCTTCAGAATTATTGGGAAAAACTTGTGCTCGGGAGAAGTGGAATCACTTATCTAAGATCTTCACTCAACAATTCTTCGCCAGAAAATCTCAACTCCGATCTCGGTTACATTCGATTCAGCGAGGTAATTCTACTAGCTTTGATTTTCTTCATTAGATCAAAACTATTTCAGATTCTTTAGCAGAGATTGGTAAACCTGTTCCTGACGATGATTTAGTGATGCATACACTATCTGGTCTTGGAAGAGATTATTCACATTTTGTTATTACTATTGAAAACAGAGAGACTCCTCTTACATTTTCTGAACTTTGATCTAGATTGATTCATTATGGACAATGGCTTAAAGATCAAGAATAATATTCTTTCTCTCCTCTTGTTGTAGATCCAACAAATTGTGCTTTCTTTGTGCGAAAATTTTCAAATTCACAATGTTCTTTTGGATTTAATTCACATACTTATGGTAATTCTCATAAGATTTTTTCTACCAATTCTTCTAGATAACATCTCTCCGTAAATTCTTCTATAAACTCATCTTTTTATGTTCGTAATGATGGTCATTCGTCCAAGAAAGGAGAATTTAATCCAACACAGAAATAATCAATTGATTTTTATGAAATACCGTGTCAGATTTGCAATCGATCTGGTCATTTTGCTAATAGGTGTAAGTTTAGGTATGACTACTACTTCTGGTGCCGGCGAAGGCACATCTTCCACAGGTTATTGGTGTTCTAATGAACATGGACCTACCGGGATCCATGATTATTCAACTATTTTTACTGCTCAAAAAGAATTTTTTGGTGATGAGAAAGTCATGGTAGGTGATGGTAAGTTACTTCCCATTACTCTTACTGGTAATGCTTATATAGTACCTGCTACTAATACAAAGCCTTTTATACTAGATATCAAGCACAATATTTTTTCTATCCAAATTCACTGTTGATGATAAATGTTATTTTGAATTTTTCCCATGGGGATATGAAATAAACTCTATTCACAGTAGACAAGTGTTGGCCAGAGGATTTATGCACAACAATCTCTATCCTTACATTCCTCACAACAACAACTTCTCAACTCAGCAAATAAGATGGCATATAGTTCTGTAATTGCTTCTTCAGCTCGGTGGCATCAAAGGTTGGGACATCCTGTAACTAAAATTGTTTAGAAGCTTCACTCTACTGATGCCATCAAGTTATCAAATAAAAACCTTTCTGCAATCTACTCTTCTTGTCAATTAGCCGGCAAAACCAAGTATATGCCTTTTTCTGTTTCTAATTCCATATCCTGTAAGCCTCTGGCTCTAGTGCGTTGTTATATCTAAGTTTACTTGGATTTATCCAATGAAGAATAAAACGGATAGTCTAAATTGTTTCAAACTCTTTAAGTCATCAATAGAAAACTTATTGGATTCAAAGATTAAGGAGTTTCAGATTGATGGTGCTTATGAACTGGTAAAAGGTCATTTCGATGAATTCTTGGATACCAATGGGATTTCTTTCAGAATTTCATTTCCAAATGTGCATCAACAAAATGGTGCAGCTAAGAGGAAGACATGTATTAGAGATGGGCAATACATTGTCATTTAGAGATTCTTAATTACCAAAAATATTTTGGTTTGACAGCTTCTTAACTGCAACATATTTGATAAATAGGACTCCAACAAAAGTTTTGTCCTACAAATGTCCTTATGAGGTTTTATTTGGCAAACAACCTAACTTTTGCTTTTCTTATGAGGTCTTTGGTTGTCTATGTTTTCTTAATATTGTGCCTACCAGACATGATAAGTTGAATCCAAAATATGTTGCTTGTATTTTTATGGGGTATACTCCTTTCTTAAAGGATATAAATATTTTGACACTATTACTCAGAGAGTGTATACTACGATTCATGTTGTTTTTAATGAGACTATTTTTCCATATGCTGCCTTATCAAGTTCATCACCTCTTATTGCTGATACTTCAACTACTTATGCATCTAGTGATGCTTTTATACCTCAACATCATCATGTAGTTTCAAGTTCTTTTACAACAGATAGTTCTACTTCATCAACTCTTTCTGAACAACTTGTAGTCTCAAGTTGCTAATACCTTCAACATTTTTTGAATTTAAGATGCCCTCAAGTAATTCTAGTAATTCCAGCGTTCGCCTTTAACATTTCTTGTGTAACTGTCTGTTTCGGGGAACTGACAAGCTTAACCTTTTATTTTTCCCATAACTTCTTCATACGACGTTTGTATAACCTCATTCTTTCGCCATTGGCTTCACATTTTCGTTTTATTCATGGTGATGAGATATTATTCTAGATTTGAACTAGTTCCATTGGTCTACGGTCCTTCTACCTTTGTAGTACTCTACTTCTTAACACTTTGAGAGCTTTTTTCACTTATTTTCAAGAATGCAACCTAATGAAAGACAAAAAAAAATAAATAGAAAAGTAACAATAATACAAGGCAATTCACATGGAAACTAGCAAATAAATATAAAAAATAATAACTAAAATAAATAAATTATGCACTTATCAATATCACTATTTAGTAACTAAATATCTTTCTAGTATTTGGCATTATCTTCTCTTCACGCCTTCATGGTGATTCGTGGATGACACGAAGTATTTAGCCTTAGCACTTCAGCTTAAATGTTGTCACCGATCTATAAGAGCTTCTCCAATGGAATGTATGTGGAGATAAATGTCTAAGTCCACATAGGATAGACATTTATTTTCTTTAAACATCTTCTCCAACCCAACTTTTTAAATCAATGTGAAGATGACATGGCTTAATTTTTGTTAGACATTGTCAAGGTGAATGTCAAGCTTTAGACATTCACCTTGACAATGTCAAGCCATCCTAGTAAGCTTTTGCTTCCTAAAATTAATTCCAATATATTAAATAGCCCTCTTTAGGTGTAATAAAATCTAAAATTTACTAAAAATAAAAAATGCATTTAATTCATAAAAAATCACCAACAACACCATTGGAGATGAAATGTTTTTCCCCCCTAAATTTAAGGAAAAATTGGAATGAGGATGTCTTGTTTGGGTTGCCACCTAGGAAACACACGCAACCACCATTGGAGAAGCTCTAAGGGTTTAAACAAAACAAAGAGGAATTTACTAGATATTGTATAACAAAGACGGTCTACCAAATATGCCCGAGACTAGGTATGGCCTGCTGCCACCATACACCTTCCAACATATACCTTTCACTACAGGTTTCTAGAAACGAATACATTCAACTTGTGTATAATATTCAGAACGAGAAGTGACAGATACCCCATAAGGTCTTGCTTTGCACGCGTAGTCAGAGGAGGGGGCTAGCTAGCTCAGCCCTCTAGGACCCTGTTTTTCTCTTTGGGGTACACAGCACACTATTAACACACGACCATCCTGCGAAATCTCAAAATTTAGGTTACACAGATGATTAAACTAAATTAGTAGCTGATGGATTAAACATTAATTTATCCAAAGCGCATGCAGCCGTCGATAACAAAATAAGCATCTGGAGAAAAAGACAAAAAACTGGAATGCACATTTGAATTGGGGCGAGTGATTCATGAGAGAGTCGGAATGTAGTGGCTGTGGAAAGGCAAACTAGCTGCCAGGGCAAACATGTATACATTATATACAGCTAGGGATGAGTAAAAAAAATATATATACAGCTAGGGATGAGTTTTTTTGTTTTATTTTTGTTTTTGACATGCATGATTACTATTTGCTTGTGCTGGATAGAAATAAAGAATACTAAATCGTGTAGCTTTGTTCTTGTTTCTTTCCTTCTTTGTTTTTATCTTATTAACGTGTAATGATACTGGTGTTTTATTTCTGATGACTAGCATCTTCCTCTACTTACCTTCTAATTAACAACAAAATTAAATTGGTAGGGCAATACAAGTGTGTCGGCATGGCATGGCACAAACCGGATCGTGCCTAATGTGTCTATGTTGGGCCAGAAATACCATGTAGAATTTATTATAAACCATTATTTATTTACTAAGATGTTTTTCGTGTCTAAGTTTAGGTTTACATATTTTAGACACCAAGTTTTCTATCTATATATAGAGGAGGGATCCCATCACACTTTTATTATCACACTATCTCACACATTAAGCGTTATTTTTGTGAACAAAAACCAAATCGTAACGGATTTGAAGTTAATATTTTGGGGATATGTTCCTCTTACCAAGTTCTACATACCTACCAAAAATGAGCGTATTCCGAGACATATAACACCACCATCTACTACTTTGAAAATGAGCCGTTGAAAATCAACGGATTTCTGGCCGTCGAAATTAAGACCGGTAGATTGTGAGGTTTCATATTTCGTAATGTGCTCATTTTTGGTAGGCATGTAGAACTTGGTAATAGGAACATATCCCCAAAATATTAGCTTCAAATCCGTTATGGTTTGGTTTTTATTCGCGAAATGACGCCCAACGTGTGAGATAGTGTGATAATAAAAGTGTGAGGGGATCCTCCCTCTATATAAATACAAGCTTAAACATTGTATTCCACACACATATGAATAAGAAATATTTCTCTCTTCTTCCCTTCAAATTTGTGTCTCCTTCTCTATTTTCTAGTTTCACAAGACGTTATCAGCACGTGGCTCTACCAATTAAGGGAAACGATTTGTATTCTCTCTACAATTTGTATTTTCTAGTTTAACAAACCACTATGGATCATCTATGTCTTTTTCTTTTTTCACCTATAGTATATTTAGATTGTTCATAACTATTTTATCCAATTTTATTGATGTCATTCTCTTTCTATGCACATTAAGGGATACTTTTTTTTGGGGATGGATCTTATATATTTTCGGAACCTGATTAGGAGAATCCAATTTTTGTTATTCCCGAAGTTTTTTTTTTTTTTTTCCCTCAACTAAAATCCATTGGTTGATCCATGGTATTTATTTATGAGTTGAACTCTACCAATTAAGTTGATTTTCTGTTCTTTTCTAATCTTTTCTCTGGAGAAAGAAAAATAAATCCATCAAAAGAGGGTTTGAAATTTCTATTCCTTTAATGAAATTGTAATCACCAAAATTGGTGTCTCGCTATTTAATAACCTTTACGGTAAATAATTACATGCATGATTGAAAAACCTACGGCCAATTAAATTTGGTATCTTTGTCTGGTAGACAAGGATCATGTGATTTATCCATATGGTTTCGATTTTTTTTTTTATAAGAAACCATCTATCAACCACGAAGTGGATTTTCCCTATGCGATAACTAAGTCGACATTTTTTCTTCTTCTTTTTGTCGATGCAATTTGGTGTATCGTATATACCAACCGGTATTGGTTATCTCCATCAATTCCACGGAAGGAGATGTTAAAATTGGCATTCTAAGAAATTTTAGCCACTATTTTTTCTCTCTCTTAGTTTGACGATAATCGTTTAAACAAACCATTACCGATCATGGTTTTATTTTTCTACTAATAAACCGTTGATTTCCGTTTCTTACGGGAAAACCATGGATTCCTTAATAACGAAAATGATCTCTTTATTTTATGAAAAAAAATCATATAAACCAATTGATTTGGTTTTTCCCTATCGATCCTAAAGGGATAAATATAAAGTATCATTATTTTGATATTCACAATTGTCAACACCTAGAAGAATTGTTGTATTCTTAAAGGATATTGAGCATATTTTTTTTTCTCATGGTAAATCTCCAAAATTTTAAAATAGCTCCACTTGTAGTTGGAATTGGACACTAAAGATCAAAGGGTGCGCACCGGGCTTGTTATCCGATCTCATTGGTCTTTGTAATGACTTTATTGATCTTAAAATTATTTTTTTTTGGTAAAATAAAGTATACATAATTTCATTATTAAGTGAATGGTTATCTCGTCGGCCTTATAGGTCATTGGAGATTTGGTTACATATTTTATGTGATTTTTGCTATAACCAATAAAACCCATGGTTTAGTTAAATCTGTATATCAAGAAGACTACCAATTTATTTTTATTGAAAGACTTAAAAAAATGGCTTTTAAGGTCATTATCTACCGTCCAACTGGTGTTGTTAAAATCCAGAAATTATTATGAGTATACGTATTCGATTTAATCAAATAATATTCCACTAAACTTGTTTTTGTGTATGAGATGAAAATAATTCTGCCGGAATCAGAGGGAGACTCTATGCTATTAGAAGTTGACATTAATTAACTTAAATGTTATATAATTTCTCTCCCAAAGACCAAAGACCAAAACCCTTTGTCCAAGCAAGTACCAGGTAGGGTAGGAGACAATGTTAACTCCCGAAAGTATGACATAGTTTTTACGCCGGCCTGTCATGCCTTGCACAACCCATATAATTTTTCTCCCATCATGATAAAATCGAAAAAAGCTTCCATTAAATATGCGTAAAAAAAATCTCATTTATTTTTTTTTTGATCGGCAAAGAAAAGATTTTATTGATCAAAAAAGAAAGTATAAAAGGATTATACCACCCTAGCCAAAACAAGAAAACAAAAGTGCTAAAAACAGACTAATAGCACTTTAAGTGATGTCAAAATAAATTGCACTCCAATTCCTCATCACTTCCTTAGCATCTACCTCCTCAAAGTCCTTGAAAGCAAGAGCCCAAGTAAATAAAGTATAAATAACCTTATTAGCAACAACAATTGCAGCATTATGATTGTCAGAAAAGACTCTACCATTTCTTTCTTTCCATAAACACCAAATGATAACAACATGCACCAACCTCCAAACTTCAGTCTTCATCTTGTCAGAGAAATGCAGCTGCCAACCTTGCAAAGCAGGCACAGTATCCAGAGGCATTGCAAACAACCAATTCAATTTAGCAGATAAGAAATCCCAAACCTTTCTTGCAAACTCACAATGCAAAAGCAAGTGTGAAGTAGTTTCAGTAGCATTACAAAACAAGCAATTGGCTGGCACATCAATTCTTCTTCTTAACAACATGTCCCTAGTAGGAAGTCTCCCATGAGCAATAAGCCATAAGAAGAAACCAACTTTAGGAGGACACTTAAGACTCCATATAAACTGAAAAGTTGCAGAATCATAAGGCTCATCAATCTCCAAGGAAAGCTTGTCATAAGCAGAACTGACAGAAAAAATCTTAGTAGAAGTTAAAGGCCAATAAAGTTCATCATCACAACTAAGATTGAATCTGAAAGAAGTTAGATCAGCAAACAGTAAGTTGAGTTCTATTCTAGCAGCATTATTGAGTCTTCTAGGAACATTACAAAAATTTCATTTAGCTTTCCAATAAGCTTATGTCATTTTGAAAAGGCAAACTCAATCACATCTAGATAGCAAGCATGTGGCATTTTTATATTGGCTACAGATAGCTTCAACAGAGTCTATCATAATACGGTTCACATTCTCAAAATTCATATCTCCTTATTTGAATAATGAGAGATAATAACGCCCATGGGCATTGGTACAAAATAAATTTTGAATTTTTCAAAGTATGCATACATTTGAGAGAATTATGTGGCATCGTAGTAGTGAGATATAAATTGTCGAATGTCCATTTATATTAGGTTTTGAAATAATAAATGATGGTGGTTATGAACCCCGATCTCTGCGAGAGGAATATCGACAAATGTGATTGGTTGGTAATAGAAATCATAAAACAATTAAATCTATGCAAAAAGTCATATAAAGAATTAATTCATTTACCACAATCATGAAAAGTTGCTTCCTCCGTCGTCCCAGTGATGGGGTCTAGCTCATCATGTTGGAAACACGCTCAAAAGTTGATTTCATTGCTCAAAAATGGTGTACAAATGATGAAATGGAGAAAATGATAAAATTGGGTGTTTGCAACGATTATAAGTGTTGCAAACACTATTACAAAGAACTGTTACTATTGCTTTTAAGTCTGCCTTCCGTATTACGACCCACGGTTAAGTGTCGTTGTCACTGTTGAAAAACGACGGTTCCATGTGCGTTGAATGTTCTTCGTGTTCTTGGCAGCAGCAGCAATAGCAGTTTCTGCAACTCGATTTTTATTGCTCTGTGATTGTTCCGAACTCTCCCAAACTCTCCATCCCCTTCTCTGTGATGCCAGCAACCTATATAAACCCACACAGGCTTTCGAATCTCACCCCATTACTCCAAATAATCTTCATAGCTCCGTGATGTGAAAAATATTCTCGGAATATTTTATTTCCCTTCTCGTCTTCTAAAGCTATCAAACCTTCCTTATTGTCTCTGTTCGTGTGATATTAATCAGCAGACACACTCCCAGATGGATTAGAACTCGTATAGGGAGTATATATACACGTAATCTCCACAAACAAATCCAATAGACTCCCGAGTTTATCTTACTTTCAACAGACTCCCTGTTTATCCAACAGACTCCCTGTTTTGCCGAAAATCCACGTACCAATCCTGTTTTGTCGTAACAGGCAACTACCAAATCAAATCCAACCAAAACTCTGACCGAATATCCTCCAAAATGTCGCCTGTGATTCACGCTGTAAACTGATTTTTTCAAATCAGTTTTTCCCGCCAAAATTACATTCCCGTGAAAGAAGAAGGTCTCCCCCTTATCCGTCTGTGGAGTGTAAATAGAAGGTGTTCAATTGAGGTGCCCCTTAGCAATTAGGTTGCATCGGTTGACATATAATCCAAATTAGATTGAATTATTCTAATTTCTCGATTAATGCAATTTTGGATCCAAGACTTCACACTTTTAAATTTCCAAGCATATTACTTAAAGGTTGGTGTAGTCATATTGTGTATTAAGAGAAATAAGTCGTTCTCCCTATATGATGCATTTTGCGTGGTAGTCTTGAAGGACTCATATTGCATTCACTCAAGAGATATTCTCGGTGAACACATTCAAATTTGTAATCTTTGGAGGATTCAAATTATATTCAAGAAGCCACTTGACTGGATTATGCCAGGTTTAATAATCCTTTATGTGTTTTTAGAAATTTGGTACCAAACCGAAAATCTGGATTAGTTAGTTGATGATATCAATTTTATAGGTCTCTTGACAATTCCTTAAAAACACAAAATCCACGCTTTAGCAACATAAATTCTATTTTTTTTCTTCTTAAATTTTCAGTTAGAATTATGCTATCTTAAACTCGTCTTTAAGATAAACTGGAGTTATTATTTTAATGCTTATTTCAAAAAAAAAAAAAACTCATGTAGTTGGGTTAGCATCGATAAGTACATTAAGTTGTACTCTTTTCACTTCGTTTCAGGTTTTGTCCCATGTGGTTTTCTTGACAAGGTTTTAACGAGGCAACATCTTACTAACGTTTCAAAATGTTGATATGGTGCTCTTTTTCCTTCATCCAGATTTTATCCCATTGGGTTTTACTGGCAAGGTTTTAGTGAGGAAATTTAGTTCAACATGGTGGTCATCCAAGGTGAAGTTGTATGAATTTTGGTTATTTAGTAGATTCTCACCATTAACTAGGTCATTTTCTTAGACCAAATCAACATAATCATCTCCTAGAAATTTGGATGTCCTTATGAACCCCATACAAAGTGTTAATAAATACAGTTTTGTTCATTTACACTAATGTATCTATATCTTGGATATTCGTAGAAGAAACTACATCAACTATTTCTTCAAATCATCTCCGAGAATCTAGCAACCCAAGACAAAAGTCATCAATGTATTTAGAGAAGTGTTTATGGGTGAAAACGGTTTATGCTATTTTCGGTAATTTCGTGTGTGTGGATGAAAACGAGTCTAAACCCTAAACAATATACTGCACAGGAGTACTTTTGATTCGAGATATCAATCTGTACAATCCTGGCCTAAACCAAGAAATGGCCGTTCCAGGCTTGCTTCGGTCACAAAGTGAAGGAGAAGGGTTGGTCTTAGGGAGGGAAGAGAAGAAAGTGTTGAGACCAGAATAGTTGATTCTAGAAGTGTGGGTGTTTCGTGACTTGTATCATAAAGTTTAACTGGCTAGTTGGATGAAAAGCTATCAGATGATTTCTGGATGTTGTATTGTTCTCCTGACCAAAACTTGTTGTCTGGTGGAAAATAGGTGAGACCTATTTATACAAGTCGCAACAAAACGTACCCTGGTATCTTAGGAAGTGGAAACAATTGAGTGGTGGAAGAAGGGAGTAACGTGTAACGCCTGGAATTTATGTTTCAATAATGAAGGATACGTTTGCACCATTACTTCTTGCCATTACTAACCGCCCCGCTTTATGACACTTTCTGTAACGGGCGTATTGCACGCCGCACACTGTAAACCGCCAGACCAATACCCCGATGAGTATCCCAGGTTTGTGACATGTTTTGATGTCTCGAGTGTTTTCGTGGAAAACATGTAGCATTTTGCTACGTGTGGCAAGTTTAAAATTGAGAGGCTTGCCGTAGGTAAATAGCATATGTGATGCTAGGCTCGTTTTGGCTAGTCGCCTAAAACTTGTCACGAGCTGAACGACTCGGTGGAGAATTTCGATGGCTGAGATTACATCTCATGAGGAAGAGTGGCCATTGATTATGGCCGCATCTTGTTGTACAACGAAGTGGCGCCATTGGCATAGTAGCGCCTGGTAGAGCCATGGTATAACAACATGCTAGTGGCATGCCAGTGGCGTAGCGGTATGCCAATGGCGTAGCTGCGGTGTAGAGGCATGCTAGTAGCTGTGGCATGGTGGCATGCCAGTGGTCGTGGCATAGTGACATGCTAGTAGCCGTGGCATAGCGGCATGCTAGTAGATGTGGCATGGTGGCATGCCAGTGGTTGTGGCATAGCGACATGCTAGTATACGTGGCATGGTGGCATGCCAGTGGCCGTGGCATAACGACATGCTAGTAGCCGTGGCATAGCGGCATGCTAGTAGCCGTGGCATGGTGGCATGCCAGTGGCCGTGGCATAGCGACATGCTAGTAGCTATGACATGGTGGCATGCCAGTGGCCGTGGCCTAGCGACATGCTAGTAGATGTGGCATGGTGGCATGCCAGTAGCTGTGGAATGGTGGCATGCCAGTGGCCGTGGCATAGAGACATGCTAGTAGCTGTGGCATGGTGTCATGCCAGTGGTCGTGGCCTAGCGACATGCTAGTAGCTGGGGCGTGGTGGCATGCCAGTGGTCGTGGTGTTGTAGCATGGCCAAAGTTTAAGATTTGGCTCCGTGACTAAAGTTAAGGCTTGGCGGCATGACCAAGGTTAGGGTTTGGCGCCGTGGCCAATTTAGGGTTTGATGCCGCGGCCAAAGTTTAGGGTTTGGCGGCATGGTCGCTCAAAAAGTTGCCACAAGCCTGTTAGTTTGGGGGCGAACTTGGATGGTTGAGATTGCATCTCAGGAGGAAAGGTAGCCATCGATCATGGATACCTTTAACAGGCAGTGTCGCCTTTAATCTGCGCTAGCGGTATTGCGGCATGGCTCGTGCATGCCTTCGGCGCGGTTGTGCGCGTAGCCATAGCCACTCAAATTTTGGCACGTTGGTGTGGAAATCTTTCCTAAATTAGGGTTTAGCTTGTCGAAACCCTAATTAGCCTATATGGCACGTCGCATGGGGTGAGTGACCATGTTTGGCGCGTTTTACATGTGCATCTGGCATGTGTGCCTGGTATGTGCGTTTAGCATGTTTGGCATGCTGCTTGGCATGCTGCTTGGCATGCTGGTGCGTTTTTGGGAAGCCAATTGGCTTTGCGGCCATCTGGCGCGGTTTCCTTCTCTTCAACACTTTGGCGAGTTTAAAGTAATCTGGTTTGGTTAATGTAAGAGGGCCGGCCAGGCATGGGTGTGGCTACACTTCTGTGTGAGTGTGGGGGATTTAAAGCGACCTGATTGGGGAAGTGGGGCCGGCAAGCTAGGGCGTGGCCACACTTCCAGTGCGCTGTGGTGGATTTAATCGCCTAGTTTGGCTAAGCATAGTTTTTCGACCAATGGGGTCTAGTGTACTGCACGGGACGCGAAACCCTAATTTTGCAAATTAGTCGGGTTTATGAGCTTCTTGTGAGTTATCACAATAATTGGCTGGATTTTGTATGCTGCCACAAAAATCCTTATCTACAGAATGCAGTGTGCCTTCCGTATGAGCATTTCGTGCGATGGCCTTAACTTTGGTACTTGGAGGTTCATGCTACTCCGCTGCGAGTGAACATAAATCCGTCATGCCATACCGATATAAAGGGTTCTGCCGGGGAACATAGCACAGGAAAGTACTCAGTGAGTCTTGTATCGGCGAGGTGCCTAAATTTACAGAGTGTTTGGGATGGTTGCTACATTCCCCAGTCTGGATAAATTTCGTGGGAAATATATCGAATGGCTCAATAAATATGCCGGTGGAGAGGTTAGCACTCACGACACTGTTTTCTTGCAGAGTGACGTCAGGTGCAAGGTTTTACAATTTTAACCCTAAGCTAAAAACCACCATCAACATTAAGTCCCCTGCTTAGCACGTAAAAGTGGCATTGTTGCGGGGTAAGCATGAGATGGTGACAGACATGAGTAAAATCGAAAGAGCAAGACGTGAAGAGATTGCCAAGGAAATTCAACTAACCTTTGGTGGAAGGCATGAGGAATCCGTGATCCTTGTGTTGGCGGCTTTTGCATAAATTCGTCTTGGCCATGGGATGTTGGCACCAGTGCGGCATCTTTGTATACTGGTTAAGGAATGGTTCATGGCGCTGCTGGCTAGGGAATTGGCTAGGACGCGGTTGGAGTTGGCTTGGGCTGCGGATGGCACTTGTCAGGAGTGGAAAAGTTGGCGCTGAGATGGACGCAGGTGCATCGGCTATCGAGCAGAGAGGCTAGCGCTGGGAGGATGCAAGCTGTTGGTGCTGGCTAGGGAGAGGAGCCGTTGGCGCTGCTGGCTTGGCTTGGCTTGGCCGTGACGCTGCTGGCTTAGCTTTGCTTGACCGTGGAGCCGTTGGCGCTGCTGGCTTGGCCGTGGAGCGGTGAAGATGGAGCTATGGAGCTTCGGCTTGGGACGCAGACTGATGGCGCTAGCTTGGACGCGGCATGTTGGCGCCATGGAGCTTTTCCAGCGCGGGTTCGGCTGGCTCTTTCAGTGTATAACCCAAATATGAAACCTTCCTCCATTCAAACTCCCAAAAGTGCTGTGCCTATAAAAGGTGCTACCCGTCCTCTTAATTTCGTAGCATTAATCTTGTTCTCACATCTTGGAGCTAGCGGCAAAGCAGTAGCAACACAACGGGCGAGCGTATTTCAGGTATGTATTCCAGCGTTCCTTCTTTGTTCTTTTGTTTTGGTGTAAACCCTAGCCATATGCGTGACTTCCACAAAATATTTTTGATATGAATAACTCCTCTTCGTGCCAGCAGTATTATATTAGGGTTAGCTATAACGTGAATAGCAACGAAACCAATTAACATGCTAGGTAATTGTTTGAGCGCGGACAACTATATTCGCTCCTTCCATAGAACCTAGTTGTTAGGGTTTCCTTTGTTCATGAGTGCAACTCCCGTAGCAAGGCATGATTTGGCATGGCTCCACCGTGGTGTTGAATGGTTTCGGCCAATATCATTTTTTTTTTCGCGACAGCACACTTTTCATGGTCAAGCAAGCATCAGTCCCCATTCTTTGGCCGTGAGTACCATGACATGCGGCCAAGGAAAACTTCTTCATAGAAAATTCGTTGTTGGCTCTTGATTATTGTACCCAGATCCTGAAAAAATCTCCATGCATGTTTTTTCTTCAAAGTATTAACTCTTGTCTTGCTTTGTTGTAGTTACCTCGAAAGTGGGAATAGTATAAGAAATTTTGTTAAGATGTCACCTAAAAACATTTCTGCCAACGCATCGAGAAGTGCTAACAACTCCAGGCCGAACATAGATGATGAGTTTTTTACAAAGTCTTCTTCGCCTAGGAAAACCCATCCCAAGTATGTGGCGATCCTTCTGACCGGTTCAGAAAATGAAGAAGAGGTCCAGTCAGTTCGACCGGGGCGTGTAGTGCGGTTTTGCCTTCAGAGGAAATAGATCTTGCTTCTCCCATTGACTTCAAAATCTGTCAGAGTCCATTGCGTTCTTTTGATAAATGGATGCAATTCATGATAAGTCAAAACTGTGTGAGGGCCAATTTGACCAAGGCGCAAATCATCGATGCTGTCATGGCTTCTGCAACACTTCAAATTAGGAAAGATATCCCGGGCTTGATCGCTTTTATCTCCATATGGTTTCCGGATACTCACACGGCCATATGTAGGTGGGGTGAAATGACTATCTCTTTAGAGAGTGTAGCCATCTTGCTGAACCTTCCCATAACAGGGAATCTTGATATCACGTTGTCCAACGATGAAGAAAAAACGCGTGCCACTTTTGTCGAGAAGTCAAAAGGATTCGCTCGGAAGGATTACGAGACGAAGTGCTTCTATAGCTAGTGGGTTTCTGAGTGGTTCCCTGATGAGCCGGAGTCGGATCTAGTGCGGGATGATACACTCCATGTTGCTGTATTTTTAGCTCTGTGTCTGTCCAGAGATATTTTCGATGACGGATCTGGTAAGAAGGAGATAAAACAAGAGCTCATTAAATTTGCCATCAAATTGGCGAAAGGCGTCATTCTTCCTATTGGTGGCTTGTTTCTTGGTTCTTTGTACACCCATTTGGATAATCTGGTCGCGGACATGTACGCTTCAAATGGTTATATAAAAGTGGACTCGTATGTTAATGTAGCTTTTCTCCAAACATGGTTGTGGGAGCATTTCGCAAAATATGCTCCCAAACCGTCGACTTCACTTCCCGAGTCTTGCGGCGGCTCCAGAATACTGCGTTGGTTGAATAAGCGCCCAAAATCTGGATCAAATCTCATCGACTTTCTTGACAATACCTATGCCGTTAACTTTCGTCCTTGGGCTCCAGTCCACGCGTCCATAGTTCAGCCGAACACTTTCGCCGCTGCTCCAAACTTGACTTTGCTTTCTGCTGGAGAGAATACGAGCGTTGGAGAGGTTGTATTTATGCGAAGTTGTATCCCCGGACACGTGCCATCTTTCTTCCGGGGGTCTTTCAAGGCAATCCCTTATAATATTGACAGGGCGGCTCGGCATATGGGTTTTGACCAAGGGGTCCCATTTACTCGCCAGCCGGTTGCTCCGGAAGAATTGTTGCCAGCTGTCCTTGATGCCCGTGTTCTCGCGCCAGGTAAAAGTCTTCCTTTCTTGCTCTCAGAACGAAGTCCAGTGACAACCTCCAGGTACAACGTGTTCTGGCAGAATGAGTTTCTTGCCATCCATGGATTTGTGAATGACGTGGTGGAAAATTCTCGTGGAAAGCCTTCCCCCGCGACTTTAGCGGAACATCCATTGTTGAGGGAGCCTTCTACTGCTAAGCGAAAATCTCCTATCTCGGATGTGGATAGTCCCCAGAAGAAGGAGCGAAGGTCTAAGAACCGTGCGGGTGGTTTTCAGTCGGATTCGACGGCTCTTGTGACTTTTTGTTCTTCCAATATGCGAGTATGTATGATTTTCTTCCTGAATTGGTCATCTTGCATAAATATTCTGAATTATTGCCACTGAACATCTCTTCCCTTTTGATTCAGGGTCTCAACAAGATAAACGCCTTTACCAGACTTGTAAGTGGCCAAAAGGTGATGATGCCTTCTGAAGAAAAGTCTAGCGATACTGAGCCTCTCAGCTGTGAAGAGGAAGATGAAGAAGAAGAAAACTCAAAGTCTGACGGTAATGGAGAAAGTTCTTCAGAGCGGGGCAGCAAGTCCTCTTCCAATCCCAGTGGGCCCACAGATGAGTCGGTGAGTCTCCCACACGTTTTTCTCTTGGAATATTTACTTATACTGAATAAATATTCAATTGGTGGTATTTACAGTAGGAGGCCGCTTCTGAAAGTAATTCTGAGATGGAGATTCACGGCAATGAAGATGCAATAGTGTCTCCAATCATGAAAACCGTACCCGCTGGTAATCTGGATATGGAGGTTGATCATCATAAAGATGCTGCTGTGTCTCCCATGGCGGAAAATGTTGTCGTAACGATGGGCATGATTGTTCCCAAAGAATCTTTGCTAGTCGCACATCCAGCCGCAGGTGTTGTTTTTGATCCTCCATTCGAGGCTCCTTTCTAAGGGCATATGTTGGTTGGAGGATTCAGTGTGCCCATGAAGTATGCGGAGATACATACCAAGATATGGAAGAGGTATGGGAACATCGCCACGACCATGAAGGTTGATAGTCGCTTTGCATTGGTTAAGCGCATGGAGGAAACTTTATCTTCAATTCATGACATGTGTGGCGTGACTGGACACACAGAATCTGGAGATGTAGTCAAAAGCTGGGAATTCCATCGGGATATGTGTGTAAACTTTGAGTTTAATGCCTCCTGGTTCTGTGATGGATTTTCCGAGATCCAAAGGCTGCAGGCTGAAGCGGTTGATGGCCCTTCCGCGGATTTGATTAATCAACGGAGGCGAAGTCGAGAAGTTGTCCCGGGAGTTGAAGGCTGCGGGCGGCTCTTCAAAGCATGAAGGACGCTTTCTCAAGAAGAACGAGCCTTTGCTAGGCGATTTTCCTTGAATGTTTTTATTTTTCTGAACTTCCTTTGCTTAGGTTTTTTTTTTTTGAAAGGCAAATGATACGCTTGGTTTATGGTTTGATATTTTCGGATTGATAGATAATTGTCACCTATGAGGGTTTTGGATTATTCTTTGGAATGAATTTTAGAATAATGCCGTTTTGATCATGACTTTTAGTAGCATGAATATTCCAGGAGAGTCATGGAACCGTGAATGTTGTATGAGGGTAGAAAGTATGGGATGGAATTTTGGGGGTAACATGGCTATCGGTTTCTATTACCAACGTGAAAACTTGAAGTAGTAGATTATATACTTTGTCTAACAAGACTTACTCGCTTTTAGGGTCTCCCAAAAAAAATGGATCTTCCGGGCGTAAGTCTGAGTTTTATGGGCGACACCGTTGTGACTGTGAGAAGTCCCCAGTTATTCCTCATTGTGTAATAACTTACCACCAAGCCATTGACCCCGCGCGGATCGTTTGGTTCTACCATCCTGATTTCCGGGTTGAAGAATGAAATTTGGAATTGGAAACTGATATTGTAACCGAGAGATTAATCTCCCACTGTGGTCGCCAATTATTTATGGGTGAAAACGGTTTCTGCTATTTTCGGTAATTTTGTGTGTGGATGAGAAACGAGTCTAAACCCTAAACAATATACTGCACGGGAGTACTTTTGATTCGAGAGATCAATCTGTACAATCCTGGACTAAACCAAGAAATGGCCGTTCCAGGCTTGCTTTGGTCACAAAGTGAAGGAGGAGGGTTGGTCTTAGGGAGGGAAGCGAAGAAAGTGTTGAGACCAGAATAGTTGATTCTTGAAGTGTGGGTGTTTCGTGACTTGTATCAGAAAGTTGAACTGGCTAGCTGGATGAAAAGCTATCAGATGATTTCTGTATGTTGTATCGTTCTCCTGACCAAAACTTGTTGTCTGGTGGAAAATAGGAAAGACCTATTTATACAAGTCGCAACAAAACGTACCCTGGTCTCTTAGGAAGTGGAAACGATTGAGTGGTGCGGGTAACACTTGGAATTTATGTTTCCATAATGAAGGATACGTTTGCACCATTACTTCTTGCCATTACTAACCGCCAGACCAATACCCTGATGAGTATCCCCCAGTTTGTGACATGTTTTGATGTCTCGAGTGTTTTCGTGGAAAACATGTAGCACTTTGCTACGTGTGGCAAGTTTAAAATTGAGAGGCTTGCCGTAGGTAAATAACATATGTGATGCTAGGCTCGTTTTGGCTAGTGCCTAAAACTTGTCACGAGATGAAAGGCTCGGTGGCGATTTTCGATGGCTGAGATTACATCTCATGAGGAAGAGTGGCCATTGATTATGGCCGCATCTTGTTGTATAGCGAAGTGGCGCCATTGGCATAGTAGCACCTGGTGGAGCCATGGTATAACGGCATGCTAGTGGCATGCCAATGGCGTAGATGCGGCATAGCGACATGCTAGTAGCTGTGGCATGGTGGCATGCCAGTGGCCGTGGCATAGTGACATGCTAGTAGCTGTGGCATGGTGGCCATGGCATAGCGACATGCTAGTAGTTGTGGCATGGTGGCATGCCAGTGGTCGTGGCATATCGACATGCTAGTAGCCGTGGCATAGCGGCATGCTAGTAGGTCGTGGCATGGTGGCATGCCAGTGCATGCCGTGGCATGCTAGTAGTTGTGGCATTCGTTGCCGGTGGCATAGCGACATGCTAGTAGTTGTGACATGGTGGCATGCCAGGTGGTCGTGGCCTAGCGACATGCTAATAGCTTTGACATGGTGGCATGCCGATGGGCGTGGCATGGTGGCATGCCGGTGGTCGTGGCATAACGACATGTTAGTAGATGTGGCATGGTGGCATGCCGGTGGCCGTGGCCTAGCGACATGCTAGTAGGCGTTGGTGTCAGCCGTGGTGGCGTGGTGGCATGCCGGTGGCCTTGGTGTTGTAGCATGGCCAAAGTTTAAGATTTGGCTCCGTGACTCAAGTTAAGGCTTGGCGGCATGGCCAAGGCTAAGGCTTGGGAGGCATGGCCAAGGTTAGGGCTTGGCGCATGGTGGGGGATTGGGTCGGGGCTCGGGCGCCGTGGCAATTTATGATTTGATGCCGCGGCCAAAGTTTAGGGTTTAGCGGCATGGTCGCTCAAAAAGTTTCCACAAGCCGTTAGTTTGGCGGCGAACTTGGATGGTTGAGAATGCATCTCGGGAGGAAAGGTAGCCGTCGATCATGGTTACCTTTAATTGGCGGTGGGCGCCTTTAACTCAAGCGCTTAGCGGCATGGCTGGCATGGCTCGTGCATGCCTTCGATGCGGTTGCGCGCGTAGCCATAGCCACTGAAATTTTGACACGTTGGTTTGGAAATCTTGCCTAAATTAGGGTTTAGCTTGTCGAAACCCTAATTAGCCTATATGGCACGTCGCATGGGTTGAGTGGCCATGTTTGGCGCGTTTGGCATGTGCATGGTATGTGCGTTTGGCATGTTTGGCATGCTGCTTGGCATGCTGGTGCATTTTTGGGAAGCCAATTGGCTTTGCGAATAACTAGCGCGGTTCCTTCTCTTCAACACTGTGGCGAGTTTAAAGTAACCTAGTTTGGTTAATGTAAGAGGGCCGGCCAGGCATGGGCGTGGCTACACTTCTGTGTGAGTGTGGCGGATTTAAAGCGACCTGATTGGTCGATGGGAAGTGGGGCCGGTGCTAGGCGTGGCCACACTTCCAAAGTCTTATTGTGGCGGATTTAATCGCCTTTGGCTAAGCATAGTTTTTCGGCAAATGGGGTCTAGTGTACTGCACGGGGCGCCAAACCCTAATTTTGCAAATTAGTCGGGTTTATGAGCTTTTTGTGAGTTATCAAAATAATTGGCTGGATTTTGTATGCTGCCACAAAAATCCTTATTTACAGAATGCAGTGTGCCTTCCGTCCCGAGCATTTTGGCGATGGCCTTAACTTTGGTACTTGGAGGTTCATGCTACTCCGCTGCGAGTGAACATAAATCCGTCATGCCATACCGATATTAAGGGTTATGTCGGGGAACATAGCACATGAAAGTACTCAGTGAGTTTTGTATTGGCGAGGTGCCGAAGTTTACAGTGTGTTTGGGATGGTTGCTGCATTCCCCAGTCTGGATAAATTTCATGTAAATATATCGAATGGCTCAATAAATATGTCGGTGGAGAGGTTAGCACTCACGGCACGTTTTCTTGCAGAGTGACGTCAGGTGCAAGGTTTTACGATTTTAACCCTAAGCTAAAAACAACCATCAACAAAAAACATGGAGACTCGAGAAAACTACTGTTATAAGACTAAAAAAAAAAGATTTCATCAAATAGCATTTTTCTCCACGAAAGAACAAGAATCTTCTGTGTTCAAGAAATTCGTCCATCAAATTGGGAAGTCGCAACTCAAAGATCTTCAAGACGAGATTTAACTGGTGTGCTCATCAGGGGGAGCGCCATCATCAAAGGTGCATTTACTGGACTTATCCCGTTTTACTCTCTTTCCTTTGTCAAGGTTTTGTCCCTATGAGTTTTCCTTGTCAAGGTTTTAACGAGGAAACATTTATATGTATGTCCAACACTGTTTTAAGCCTTTACATGCTTATACAATTTCAGGTTTTTCTCTATTGAGTTTTCCTGATATCTTTGTATTGACTTAGCCACAGTGGTTATCAAGGGGAGTGTTATAAAGCATTGTTTATTTACTAAGATTCCCTTCGTGTCTAAGTTTAGGGTTTACATATCTTGGACACCAAGTCTTATATCTATATAAATAGAGGCTTAAACATTGTATTCTACACACACATGAATAAGAAATCTTTCTTCATTCTTCCCTTCAAATTTGTGTCTCCTTCTCTATTTTCTAGTTTCACAAGAGAATTGTGCTTTTTTTTTTTTTATTTTTTTTTGGGTAGGAATAGAAGTAGTGCATCACATAAATAAACGTGTTATGTCGTGTCGACATATATGGCTTATTTAAATTATGTCTTATAATACTCTGCCCATTTTCTTAAAAAGATTATCCTAGATTTTCTCCATCCTAGTTTTCCTCCATTATCTTCCTCTTTAATCTAGATTTACTCGGTTTTGGATTTGAGATTCCAGATCCGCCGAGCAAATCTAGGAACATTAGTTTGTTTGTTTTTTTATTTTTATTTTGAATACAAATGTTTTTGAAGTATTAGGTTTAGATTTTTGGTTTCCATTGTTTAATTACAATAAATATTATCAATGACTACTCCATGGCCTATTTTCTTTTATTACGCTTACACAACGATTTATCACAGCCCTTGCTGCTTTCTAATGAGATTTGATCATATAATAAATATATGGAATTGTTACAGCATATTTTTTCTTCTAGTCTTGCTGTAACAATCTCATCCGTCCGGATCAGCTGAAGGAAGAATAGAGAAGATATTTTATGTTGGACGAAATATTTTTTGGTTATTCTCATGGAAGATTATTCAGGATTTTTTGGTTATAATTTTTGGATACCAAACTGATTTTGATACAACTTTTTCTCTGATGGATGAAACAAAGGTACGTGATTTGCAATTTAAATTAAAGAACAATCTTAATCTTACAGATGAGATAATTGGTAGTGATGCAACCAATGGCCAACAAGCCGATTTTGGGAATTATCAAGATATTCTTCGGAGCATCATATTTCTCACTTGTAGGATCAAAACCTATGTTAGTCTCTTCCATACTATTTGGTTTAATGTAATCCCGAAAAATGTAAATTACATCACACAGTTGTTGTGTCACTATGTAATGTATATTTATGAAACAAGAGGGTGTCCTTATCTACCACCTCTTCTATGTAATCCTTCAAACCTCAATTTGAATGGCAAAGGTGCCGATTTTCTAATCCATGGCGTTATGAGACCACCAACCACTGCCCCTACGATTGAAGATTATGTGGACAATAACGGTATGTATGTCTTTCTTTAGACCTTCTTAATCAGATCTTTTTACACCAAAGTCTTATAGTGGCTAGTATTCCTCCATCATGTAGGTTGAACTTTTACAGAACATTGAAATCCTAAGTGTATACCACTATTCAATGTTGTGACGGACCGAAAAATTACGCCTTTGGCACGTTTCCCCGTAGGCCGTAACTTCACGATGCGCCATGATGATGCTACGATCCGGGCCTCGAAGTTAGGCAAATGCATGTCCATTTGCCTTTGCAAGCATGCTCGAGGAGCATGATGCCGCTTAACTTAGCTTCCACACCGTTCCAAACTTGCCCTTGTCCGTAAAAGGGTATAAGGCCATAAGGCCAATGCATTCTTGCATGCATATCTGGCTCTACCTGAAAGTAGGGAATTCATCACTGAATTTCCTATCTAGCTGAGTAACCGTCGTACTGCCTCTTACCGTAGCTTAGGCATTTCTGAGAGCATGCACTTGTCTTGATTGTGCCAAGGGTGCATCAATCAGGCTCATGCCGTACTTCACTTTGGCTTATGCAAGCTCTGCTAACTTGCACATCGATGTAGCTCACCTTCGGGGCCATGCCCAATGCACCATTGGTACATGCCTAAGTCGAACGTCTTGATAGGAAGTATGAGCATCCCATTACCGGCATGCAACTAAGCCTCATAAAGCTTGGTCACAATCATCTCTTGCATCGAGCTACCGAGCTTAGATGATATGAGGGGCCAACGTGCTGGACCGAAAATACTGCAACTCATTGCGGCTGCCTACGTACCCTTCCCTACTATAAAGGGATTAAGCACAGACCGTAGTTCATCCACGAAGGGACATAAGATTAACAAACTCGTTTGCAAGGCCGTGGCCTAGCTATAATGGTAATGGCCTGGTCCGTATAGGCCATTCCGTCAAGATGCACAATGATTATGCATCGTCGGGTTCGCAACAAGGCATAGTGATGCCTAAGCATCAAATGCCCTCTTCACAAGGCTACGAAACTATAGATGAGCCTTAGGCATCATTTATACTCTTTCGGGTAAGCTATGAAGCTTACTTGGTACATAGTCCGCATATGCACCTTCAACCAACTACCCCTCCCTATATATGTCTTAATGGAATTTCTACAAGTATGTTTAGGGGAGAAGATTGACATGCTTGCTTCACTATTCATCCGCAATGATTGCTTTCATACGCGATGATTGCTTTCTTACGCAATGATTGTGTGCTATGATTGCGTATAATGATTACGCAACACTCGTTCGGCCAGCCCTCTCTGGCCTGATGCACAATGATTGTGCGATATTGGCTCTAGGCCAATAGCCTTCGTAATGCACAGTGATTACGCTGCAAACTCGAGGCCACCTACCCAACTGGCCTAATGCATCACTTGATGCTAGATTTGGCTCTTAGCCAAATGCCAAAACATAGTGTGCCATTTTGGCGCGATATTGGCCTTCAACCAATCTACCTCTTACCAAGCAACGAAAGCTTTGGATGAAGCTTCATATCAGGCCATGGCGCATCTTTAGCATGCGCCATGCTAAAAATACGGGGTGTTACAAATGCCCGAATGATTTATCATCATGGGTTCAATCGCTTCTTTTACCTGCTTGCACACTAAACCTATATACCCCTAAATGTACTCTTGAAGAAAGATCTGGTACTAGGAAAAGGCTGCAAATGACATCTACCAATCATGCATTACAGAAATGGAGAGAACCTAATGGATGTATAACCATGTTCCAAAGGCTTTTAGAACTCACCAATCATCCACCTGATGACAAGCAGCGCATGAGTAAGAAACAAGATAATTTGCATGCCTGTAGAAGAAAACTGAGTCAAGGGCACTACACTGCCGCAATTAGGGTCCTTTCCTCCAATGGCCTAGCACCCTCCAACGTAGACACATTGGCTGACCCGAAACAGAAACATCAATTTGCTGCACCACCCCATATTCCTTCAGATTCAGTAGATGCTACTCCAATTACCGTGAACACCACCGCCACACCGATAATGAGTACAGCTTTGGATGCTTTAAAGAGCTTCCCATTCAAACGAACCTCTTTTTAACCTTAAATGAAAATCCACCATCAACATTAAGGGATAGATTGACGTTAAAGACGACAAAGTTAGATGTTAGAGAGATCATCCACAACATATTCTTGATGCAATGATTGTGGGCTAAATCGAACGTGGGATAATCGTGGGTCCGGGCCGCGTCTTGTGTGCTCAAATGTAAATGTGGGTCCTGAGAAAGCGTTGAAGTGTTGAGCCATTTCTTTTGAGAGAGAGCTTGATTGGGGACGGCCTGAAATGAGATCAAGTGTGACCCGCCGTGAAACGTCGGCCCCCATGTGTTTCGGCCCGAAAACTGGCGCCCTGCTTTATTCGAATACCACTTTGATCAATACCGAGTTGAGCAATACCAGACTTGTGAATTGATCTATACCGGACTTGTGACTTGATCAACTTGAAGACTTGAGCAATCCCAGGAACTTGATCAACACCGGACTGACTTGATCAACACCCCACTTGAGACTTGAGAAATAATTTGGACTTGAGACTTGATCAACACCGGAATTGAGACTTGAGCAATACCGGACTTGAGATTTGAGCAATACCGGTGTTTGGACCCATTACCAGCCTTGTGTACTCCATCGTGAATGTGTGTTCTGTCATGTGTGACTACACATCTCACGTGTTTTTATACAAGTAACTCATGTCTTTTATTCTGTAGAATGAAGAAAAGAACTCTTGTTGAGATGTCTTCGGGGATAATGCAAAAGCCAAGTCGAGGTGTTGACACGATATGCGGACATTGATGATGAGTTGTTCACCGTGCCCTTCAACTATAAGTGAAAATATCCATTCCACAAGATAACCCTTCTCCTATCGACTTCAAGGTTTTTCATGCTCCGCTGGGCCTCATGAAGAATGGATGAGACGTATGTTGAGCAGTGAGTACATCAAAGATAACTTGACCGGAGCGCAGATTATTGATGCAGAGGATGTTAAAGTGGTTTCTCGTGCGAAAAGTGGATCCTGGAGAGAGTGTTGAAGTTTGCTTTGTATCGCCCGTTGGTGAGATATATGCCCTACAAATATTATGAGGCTCTTAAATCTACGGGCAGGCATATGTTGTTGTAGATGAGCGTTTAATGTGCCTCCGAGGATGACCAAAAGCTAACATTGATAGACATGTACCACTACCTCGATGGATGTGACTCACCTGGATCTTTTAAACCAAATGGCAGTATGGTATAATAAAAATTTCCGAGAGGAGTTCAAAATCTATCTTACTTGCATCATGCTCGTACATCCTTATCCGGTTGTAGCCGCTACATCCATCCATGGAGGAGAACATGCCGTCCAATCTACTAACATGTCGTGTTAGGCAGAGGGAGGATCGTTTTTGGAGCATCACCTTGTCTCTCAAGTCTACGCAAAGACTCCTGATTTATCCATTTTCCTCGTGTCTGAACTACAACTTTTAACCGACTTGGATCAGGTATGACATGTAGATGATGGGTGACCAATTTTCATCTAAATTCCTGGGCAGATTTCTTCATATCTCCAAGAGAATATGTCCTGGTAAGAAGTTCCACGACTTCGTGCGTTTATCCGTACACAAGGTTGAGCCATGGATATAGGCCCTAGGAGATTCCTCAACGATTTTAATCTCACTGTGGAGCTGGTGCCATCTTGCACTTGGGAGCATCTAAAGACTTGTTCTTGTGGTTCGTTGCGTTGTAGCATTCCATTGGGTGGAGAGACTGCAGCCGGTGTTTCATAACGTTTTCCTTTTAAGTCACTCTTGAAAACACTTGATGAGATGCCGGATTTGCGGCTGCCGGGCTCGATGATGGGAGGTGTTACACTCTCTTGCTACGCTCATATACCCCACACCAGCTCCATCGATTGATTCTTGATCCAGACCGAGTAAATCTACCCTTTTGAAATTGATAAAATTGAATCGGACTCTTATTCCTGTTGGATTTGGTAATTTGGGGTGTGGATGAGGAATGAATCTAAACCCTAAACAAATGAAATAAGGACTTCCTAAACCGCCGTAAACAATACCCCAAAAAGATGTATCCCCAAGTTTGTGACATGATTGATGTCTGAATGTGTGGATCGTGGGACCCACATAAAGTTGCATACGCTAGAAAATGACATCTACCAATCATGCATTACCAAGCTTGAGACGCAATGGAGAGAACCTAATGGATGTATAACCATGTTCCAAAGGCTTTTAGAACTCACCAATCATCCACTACGATGACAAGCGACGTTTGGCAAGCTATGCCAATATTTTGGGAGGCCGACCATGCGGGTCCGCGTTGGTTCGACAAAGCTGATATTCCATACTCGCACATGAGTAAGAAACAAGATAATTTGCATGCAAGATGTCATGATTTTCACAATTTTAACCTTAAATGAAAATCCACCATCAACAACCCCTAAATGTAGAAGAAAATGACATCTAGTCAAGGGCACTACACTGGATGTATAACCAATTAGGGTCCTTTCCTCCAATGGCTAGCACCCTCCAACGTAGACACATTGGCTGACCCTAAACAGAAACATCCATTTGCTGCACCACCCCATATTCCTTCAGATTCAGTAGATGCTACTCCAATTACCGTGAACACCACTGCAGTTTTAGATGCTTTAAAGAGCTTCCCCAAACGAACCTCTTGCGGGATAGATGCGACTCGTGCACAACATATTCTTGATGCAATGGGTGGACCCACAACAACAATCTTTGAAAATCTTCTCATCTCCATCACAGGTGTAGCCAATTTAATGCTTGCAGGCAAGTATCCAAGAGATTTCTTGTAATTTAGGTTCGCAAACTTAAAAACTAAGTTCGCAAACTGAGATTGAAACAAAAGGGTCCAAAACCTTTTCTTTATCCAGGTTAGCAAATTCAAGTAAGTTTTTGGGTTCAGAAACCTTTCTTTCTTCTTTAGGTATGGAGATTAAACAAAAACTGGAGTTGAGGAACATTTCCGTCTCTTATAGGTTAGCGAACTCAATGTTTAATTTCGTGAACTCAATGAGCGTAAAATTGAAATTTTAAGAATCTTTATTCTTGAATAAGTTTGCGAACTAAGCAAATAGGTTTCTGAGCATATACGTTCAAAACTTATGAGAGAACTTGTTATCGAAACATCACTAAATATTTAGCCAAGAAGTTAATCTTTGACGAGAATCTTCTTTACAAAATGATCGATCAATGCTAAAATCTTTGGCTTTGCCACGATATACATTGGTAGATAGAAGGAAAAAGAATCCAAAAAAAAATATATTTAGTATTCATTAGGGATTTTTGATAATAAACATAACATAACAACACCAGTGGGTTCAACCGAGCATTCAATCTAACACTTATTTATTGAGTTCGTGTAATTTATTTTCATCGATAAACAATTTGATGCCGACGAGTTGTGCACTCAAATAACTGATACCATCACTAAATAACTAAGTTGTCGTACTATATAGTGACATTGACAATTGAATCCTCGTACCATTACGAATTTGTTTTTTTTACTAGAGATGAATAACTGTGCCATTAACGTGCCCGCAAGGCACGACTTACCCCACTGGTCATCTACTTCTAACTCAAACTAATATGTTCATGCTAATGAAACCCATGCAATTCGTTACAGTATTATATTTGAAATAAAAAGGAGCTGCTCGAGGCTATCGAGAAATGAACCTAATTAGTACCAATTGTATATATATCGTGTATATACGCGATAGAAAATGTACCTAGCTAGTATCATACAATCATGTTAAGTGTGTGCATCTAAAATTCCCAACAGATTTCACAGGGTCTTGAATTTTCATGTTGTTTATTTCTTGAGCCGAGTATTCTTTTTTTCTATTAGTTAATTTTCATTTTTCTAGAATAAAGCAAAAGGGATGGCCAAGAAGGCCACCCAAGACCAGCTTAACTGCATTCAGAAACTAACCATCGAACAAGTAAAGTACATTTTAAGTTTTGGCTTAGCGTTCTTATTTTCATATATACCAATATCGGATATGCTAAATCATCTGGAAGAAAATTATTTTCGGATGCAAGTTATAATTTTTTGTCAATTCAAAATCTGTAGTTCTATACCAGAGGTCCTCCATCTTCTGAGTTCTACGTACCGTCGATTCCAAAGCTAGAGATTAGAGCTTATTCATGCTCAAGTCCTACTTTAAGCTGCATGCGTTACGAATACCTGGCTCATACTCTCGTAGCCTTGTACGGTTTGGTGCCTGAACCCTAATAAATCCCTCAAAGAGGTTCACAATTCACAACCCCACCATCCACTCACTTCACATTGTAGTGGGGAATTTCATAATAAAATGCATGCAATTTTCCCTTGCGCATGCCTGTGAGATTCTCGGTTTTAATTTGACTACTGACATATTTGTCCTTTAACTGTTTTTATCTTTATTGCCAGCTCCCTAATACACATTAATTATGTCATGCACATGTTGCATATTCTATTCCTGCTAGCACCACACTGCACCAGGCACCGTACGCACACCAAAAAATATATAAATGCGCACATTGCACCGCATGTGTAGAATCTTGTGCTTTTTCATTCTTCTTTTAATTTCTATGTTCCAGTTCCCTGTGAGCGTACTGTTTTCTTTTAATTACATAAACAAACGAGCCTAAGACAAAAGGCATTTTCAATAATCAAACCTGTATTGCTTGCTAAGAGCAATTGCAATGGGATGGGTAAATGGGCAAGTTCATCCATTTCCACCTTACGGTGGGATATGCAAATTAATCGGTAAAATGGATGGAAAAATACCCAAATCTGAACATTTGTCCACCCAGTCCCAATTTAAGTCAACTTGAAATGACTGCCTTAATCTTCATCCATTGGCTAAAATTATCCTAAACTTAGGGAAGTCTTAGCCGAACATAGTCCATACTTCGAACGATCGGCCAAGACTCTGTTTTTGGAAAAGTGATACTTTCACTTTTTTATTTTAGCCTAAAAATATGCCAAATTAAAAAAGTGAAAGTATCTCTTTTCCAGAAACCGAGGGAGTATATTTTTTCATCCTTCATCCTCCGAAAAATTAGTTAAATCAATTAGTCTATAATATTTTGAATAGAAATTTGAAAATTTACCATGAAAAAATAGTAAAAATGTATCAAAAATGAGACAAACGGTTTGATTTTCCCATTACTCATTGTGGAGGATTGAGTTTTGCTTATCCACGGGCATGGGCAAATGAGCAAACTAACAAGGCCATTGATTTAGTTTGGGGACCAATGAGATGAAGTATGATGACGATCACAGTTTTTATAATTTTACGATTCATGATCTGAGTCGTATGATCCTAACCAACATTTAAGAAGCTGATTCGATTTTTGACCGATCCAATTCTTGATTTTTGATCTGCTTCTAAGTTTGACCACTCAATCTACTACCTTTAAATCTAATTTATTAAAGGTTAGTAATTTATCAGAGCATCTTACCACATTAGTAAGTTTTTACAAGTCTGAGTTCTTATCATCGTCGTGTATACTCCTATTTTAAATTTTTAAGATAAAATAAAAGTGAAAATCCACGATTCACTATACAATTCGATCCACCAAACATAAAAATGATTTGAATCGCGATTCACGATTCCACTACCTTGGTGACGAAGAAATCGGGACCTTTATCTAGATTTTTCATAATAATTCGTATTAATTTTGGGACAATTTAATAGATCTCCACACTTATTTTATTAATCATAAAAACTTAAGAATATTTTTTAATTTTGTATGGTCGGTGCAAGAATATAAAGAACGTTTTAAGAAGAAAAAAAAGAAAAGAAAATAGAGAACAACAGAGATTAAAATTCTATTTAAACCATAAATATTTAGTTGAGTTTTTTTTGTTTTTTTTTTTGAGAATAACTTAAGTGGTTGGTTCTCTTTGAACCAACCAAATTTAAAGTTTCGGCATGGTCTATTAGAATTGGGTGAACCTCAAATTATTTTTCTTTTTGACCTATACAAATTTTGCATATCACAAGGTTATAAGTTTAACAATTTACACCTACTAATATTATTTTTTTCTGAAACATCGTGTATATATACTAAATATTGGCTACAAAAGAGTAATGTAGTACCCCTTAAATCATTTTAAAACACTACTCTAACAAATCTTGGAATTGAACGATTCCAAATAAAAATTAAGATTTTTTTTTTTTTTTGATATTTTTCTGTAACATGGTTTGTTATTCTGTCTGTTGCCTGGTTTTTCTTTCTCTAGTTGTGAATTAACTTCAAATTCAGTATTCCCTATGAATTAACTTCGAGTTGAATATTAGACCTAATTATAATTGGTAAAAACTACACGTCCAGTGGATCATGCAATTGTGCAACAAGTGACAGGTCATACACTCTCATGAAGAAAGCGAGAAATAATAGAGATTTTTTTTTTTTTTTTGTTGTTGTTGATAAGTTAAGATAGAGGCAGGCAATGATGGGCGAGAGCAAGAAAATCAGCTTTCCATGGAAAGAGGGGATGTGGGCAATTGTGACGCATTACTTCCTCCCTGGCCTGGTCGAGTCTCTCATCAGCAATTATAATCTCCTCTTGTGAATTAACAAATAACAATTGATGATGCCTTAATTTATTAGTTAGTATTAACAGAACATGCAAAAAGGGTTTAAGCGAACTAAAAAAAATAGGCAAAGCCCATAAGGAAGAGAGATATACTTATATAGTTGACAGTGACACACGTTAGTTTTCGTTGGACTAGCCAGCACTCCGGCGGAGTGAGAGAGAAAGAAGCATGCGATGAGAACGGGGTGGGGTAAAACTGGGACTACATTCCAATGCCTTTTTCAACTCACAATTCATAGGGATATCGGTCGAGATTCTGGATATCCCATCCTCCTTCCGACGAGGAGGTTGAGGTTCAAAATTCTCAAGAATATCGGTTCTGGTTCAACTTCTAATAGGAGGGTCCATATCCCATCCTTGTAAAAATTATTAAAAGAGTTGTAAAGCCTTCATTGTGAAGGAAATTGTAAAAAGCCATAAAGTCTCCTCTTTCGGGGAGCGTTACAGAGCCGTTAGAGTTAGACAAGGGTGCTTGGTGGCTGACTAGTAGTGGGGCCAGTTCAGCTGGTTGGGACTTCCCAGAGTGGTAGGGCTTGTTTTTACCTTATCCAAAAAATAAAATTGTTCAACTTTTAATAGGATTGCATAGTTTTACCTTAAATAATCCTCAAGATAGTTAAAAATAGATAATACATACATCGAACAAGTTTGTAAACAAGTTTTTCTTTTGAGATTTTTCCCACTAAAATGAGCATTACATATACCGCATAATTTTAGGTATCATAACTTTCAATTTCCGTAATATAACATGCGGCGTACACTATCAATTTTGCTAGGTAAGGAGGTAAAGAGTGTTTCTAGGTTCCATATGTTCCATAAGATTTTGAATTTCCAAGCTTGATATTTCGACGATCTTGTGGGTGTAAGTTGGGTTAATTGAATATTTTATTATTTGCGGATCAAATGTGAACTTATATTAGTAGTCTAATTTTATTCTTTTTTGTTAATTTTTTTTATTTATTTATGTTTGATAAGTAGTTATTCAGATTAAGTGTTTGTCACTTTGTATATTTTTTAAGGAAAACTGGAATAGTTAAGCTATAAAATACAGGGAACTTCTAATGGTTGTCCCAGCGGACCTATCACTCTAAAATTAGTAATTGAAAACATGATCGTGCATTATGTACCTGAGGTAAGGATCCATAATTTGTAATTATATTTACATAGTTATTCTTCTACTTTCAGTAATCTGCAACATACGACATAGGTATCAATGAGCATCATAATATTACATAGTACATATTATTTTAAACCACTGAAAAATGTGAATGTCGGAACAATGTTTTTTGACCCTCTAACATGTAAGTTTTGGCTCCATCCCTAATATTTTCCATGAATTATTGCAAGTAGATGTACGCTTTGACGTTCTTTCCATGAGGATGAGTAATACTTGCAGTGGACGTTTATGCACCATAATTTTGGAGTATGTCATTGAGAAACGAGTATGACATTCGATGCATAAATTTGTGTACCACTGTTTTCTCTATGGGTTATTATGTGTTTTTTTGTTTGAGTTATTTTTTCATTAAGATGAGCAATTTATGTGTCGCATCTTTTATTAGGGATTGAATGTCATTTAATATCTTATTCGGACCAGGTATGTAATTATCCTTGTTAACATGGCATCCGAATCATTCGAAAACCATATCTCTTTTTCACCACTTAGTGATTACTGGCGGAAGGAGAATATCATTATGGTACTTATGGAGTACTTATCGATGTTGATACTTCGTTATAGAGTATTCACACGGAGATGTTAGTAGAAAATTTATTTGAGAATAAGATCATGTTGCTAGGGGTGGAGTAAATTATTGTTGTTGAGTAAAAGGTGTCTATGATAATTTACGTAAGGGTGTTTAAAGAATAACTTCTTGTTATGGTAGATGATGTGGTAAACATTATCCCATACGAGTGAAGAAAATAATTTATATCTATAGAAAGTCTGTGAGAGTTGATGGTAAGTCCATGGATTGGTTAGTCAATCTGATTTTTTAATTTTTGGTTTGTGGTTCTTTAGTAAAGAAAGTGGTCGTATTCATTTCGGTGGATGTAGAAAATATACATGCATAGTGTATATTGTTGAACCACGTCAAATCCCCAAGTATTTTACTTGTTGTTGCTTTGTTTATATTTTGCATCTGTGTTGTTATCTTTATCTTTTTCTCATCCTAGATCGTAGTGATGAGGTTCATGGAGCAATCCAAGAATCTTGGATTTCTTGTTGGCTAGCTTGTTTCGGAACCAAGATTAGCATGTAGATGGCTTTGAATCAAGATAATTAGTTTAATTAGTAGAGCTAATTTCCCCAACAATTGATATCAAAGCTTTAGATTGGATAAAAGATTTGAAGAGAGAAGTTTTGAGTTTTTTGGTTGGCAGAAAATTTTGAAAATGAAGGATTTGATTTCATCAAGTATGCGAGGGTTTGATGTTACAGCTTCCGACGATGTCGTACGTATTTGGCATTATCAAGTGTATGTGTATGATTTGATTTCATAAGCTTCTGCATTCGATGTAGTCATGATGTTTGGTCCAAATGTTTGTGTTTCTCCACATTTGAGGTTTGACATTGATACTTATTGGAGCATAAACCCTATGAATTTCTCCAAGTAAGATTTATTTAAACCATATTATAGTTAACAAGGTTAAGTGATTTTTATTTATACTTCGTACCGTATGAGATTCTTATGAAATGTTTGAAAGACCTGCATATATTGGTTTTGGTGTTTTTTTGGTAAGGCACAATAAGGCAAGAGTGTCATAGTTGGGATACAAATTTTTGTTTGTATTGGTGAAAGTAAAGATGGAAATGATAGCATGTCAATATCTCGTTATTGTTCCAAACCAAAGGAAACAATAATTTGGTTACTATTCGTCATCAGTTGGATCATGGTGTTATTTGTCTTTTATGTAAAGTTATAAAGAATGTGAAAATTATTCATACTTATTTTGCCTTAGTTGTTTGTTACAGTAAGGACTTGGGGAGATATCGTAATATGTTTCATTTTGAAAGTGTTCACCATTGACCAGGTTTCGATATATGTTCCAGTTTTGAAGGATTTGATTTTTAATCTTAGTATATGGATCATGTGGCTACAATAAGTTGCAAGATAATGATTTTTGGATGATCTGTGTTATTGGTTTTGATACAACTATGGCTTCTAATTCTTATACAAGAAGAAGTCTGTCGACACAATTTGTAGGGTTTGTTTTTCGTGTTAAGTTCGATGTTGTGCCTCTGAAGAACAATATCTTGGATTTTCTTTTTTATTGTTTCCGATGGAGAAGCTAAATAATTTTTTGTTTGGTTATATACCATTTGAAGTCATCATAGATGGTTGAAGTGCAAAACCTTTTTGTGAAATAGGTTGGTTTAGTGTTTTGCGGATAATTTCCTATTTTGGTAAAGACCCGTTGTGAGAAATTACTAAGATATCGGCGTATCGCTTGGACACTTTAAGAGTTTAAAGAATAAAGACTTAATACTACAATGTGTTTGGTGGTGTGTCCATGGAAGCTAGCATATACTATTAGGACAAGACACGGTGCATGAATTCGAGAGGGCTAAAATTTTGGCGTGTTTTTCTGTCAATCATGAATATTTACTGGTTATTTGGATTTTGAGAATTCCTCAGAGGTGTGAGACTTTGGACCGTTATAGTTACGGTCGTAGTTCACCGGGGATTCGGTTGTCGGCTTCTCTGTCATCAGGTCACCAACTTCCTTGACCTTCCAGAGAGTAATATTATAGCAGTGATAATATTGAGGAGTCTGCTCGTCTGGTACAGAAATATTGAGATTATGATTTCGACAGTGACAAAGCTTATAAAAATTAAGGTATTTCTTTGGCAACAATAGAGTTTCCATCCGTTAATTTCTCTACAGCATGAGAAAGTAAACACAACAATGTCTTGAATTTATTGGAGATTGAAGTTGTCAAAGGTTTCAGATTATGACCGGGTGTGATTAAGTCATTGCGTGAAATACAAATTATCAAATTTTGAAACGGTGGTGTACGTTTGGAGCAAGATTGAGAAAGGGACATGCACAACACACAATATGTAACGTTATTAATAATGAAATCTTCAACACTAATCATTGTTCTACCTAAGTACGAATTGTGTTGTGGTTTGACTGTCGCGAAGTTGAAACTATATGTTTTCTCACAAATTGGACTGGATTGACAATTTTGTTAAAGCCCGTTATATGACATTGTTTTCAAAGCCCGTTAAGGTTGCTTAACTAGTGTAGAAAACTTATGTATCAGCTGTCGAAGTTTCTGTGAAGCTGGACACATTTTATCGGTTCAAGATATGATAAGCTATTAAGAGAAGTAAAACTTAATAAGTAAAATATGATGGTAGAATCATGATCCTATGTAAGATAAACTCAGATATAGTAAGACTAACAGAGATGAGGCGAAATCGGTATGCATTGACAATGATACATGGGTTGGTTGTATCTAGTGCGCAATTAGAGTCATGCTCAATATGTTTTGGTACATACGGGACGGCTAGTTTCTTGAAATCTAAATTGGGGGTTGGTTTTATATAAACTAACATGAACTATCTCGTTAACTCGCTTTGGCGGACATGGTCGCAGAGGAGACCAAGTATATGATTAGATGTTTAAAGAAGCAATTGACTTTGCTGGAGTTTTGAGATGAAGATTACGGTTTCGTTCAAGGAATAATTTAGCAGACATTTGTAGGCTATTGTGATAGTTGGTGGTACCATAATAAAGAAAGAAATCGTAACCGTTTTGGTGGATGTGGACAATATATACACATTGTGTATTTTGTGGAACCACGTTTTAAATCCGTGAATATTTAACTTGTTTGTGTTTCTATTTATGACTTGTATCTTTATAAGTGATTCTCTTTTTCTCATTCTAGACCATAGTAAGCCCATGGAACAATTCGGCAAATCTAATATTTCTTTTGCTATTTCAGTTCCAAAAAAAAACTTGCACGAAGATAACTTTGAACTCCGAAAATTAGTTTAGTAGACCTTGTGACTACAAATCTTTGATTTTAGTGGAAGGTACCATATTGCATGTGGATGTACGGTTCCACAGACAGTGGATACTTTACTTTATTTGGATTTTGGTACCTCCGAAAATTAGTTTAGTAGACCTTGTGACTACAAATCTTTGATTTTAGTGGAAGGTACCATATTGCATGTGGGTGTACGGTTCCACAGACAGTGGATACTTTACTTTATTTGGATTTTGGTACCCCAAACAACACGATAGCCTTTAGTGAATATTTCCTCTGTCCTAATTTACTTGCTTAAATTGAGTTTTCTTTAGCAAAATTGTACCAAAGAATTTCTATATTCCACACTAAAATATTCTAATTATCAAGAAAGAAGCAAAATCTAGGACGTAAGATTTATTATTTATTAAACAAGTAATTTGAGAGATTAATGGCATATGTGAAAGTAATTTGAATTTCTTCCGTGTTTTTGCAAAATCCAATTTAGACTAGAAAATTAGGACGGATGGAGTAGCAATTGTTGGAAAAAAAAAGGTTACGGATCATTGCGAAAGTGTTTAGGAAACTTTCGTAGGACACATGCCTGATGCTTAATTTCCACTTTTAACCGAAGGTGCGGAGAATATTAGAATCTCATGCACAGCACTATGGAACATAGAATGACAAAAATGCATATTAATTCCAATAATATTATTAAACAAAACTACAGCACGACATAACAAGACATGCTTGCACTACTCCCCATAGCTATCCTGCACATTTAATGTAATTAATCAAAAACAGAATAAGACACCAATTAGACATTAATTCTGTTAGCAAATACTTAAATATTAGCAGTAGTCGTTAAGCAGCTTAAGCTCCAAATTCAATGTTGAAATAGAATATCCAGACACACAAACAAACAGGTACAACCACGATTACATTTTACACTTCAGATTTCGAAACTATTCTTGTTAGTTGTGTTTCCATTCTACATTAGGCGTAGTATCAATGATACTACTTGTTAAGCTTCGGTTACCGAGCTTGGTTTAGCTTGCATTCCATGCGAATGGAAGTTTAGTTACTGGCATGATCAGGCTGATCTAGCCCCAAATTTGTAAAAAGCTTTACTATTTAGCATTGTAAAAAGCTTTTAGTATTTGGCATTTAGCCTACACAAGTCTTAATATTTGTAACACATTTCTTATTTAGTACACATATAAGATAATCAATCTTTATACTCAGAAAAAGTGTAGGGCTATTCTTTTTTTCAATAAATGCTTAAGATTGGAAAAATAATTAATGTTTAAACTAGAAGGAAAAGATCATTAATTATTATTATTTTTTTTTTTTTTGGAGTATCATTTGTTGGTGTTTATTTGAAATAATTTGTGATATTTATATAAAATAATTGTATACATTAATATTTGATCCTCTTAGTAGGTTATATGGCTAATTTTTGTGTATTTATTCTAGTACTAAATCCCCAAACATGCCTTCTGGATCAAGGTCTGATGCATACTATATCCTCTTCCAGAAGTATTGTTGCTCTCTCCCACATGTTATGTGCCACTGGTATTTTGGTATTAATTGTTTTATAAAGGTACTAGAATATAAGCTGTGCCGTTATTCGATGATAATAAGTAACTTCATATATTCTGATTTTAATTCGTGTCTATCGTATGTAATTATTAAATAACATGACAATTAGTTTCGGTATTTTTTTAAAATAAATTTTCATGTGCTTTAGCAGTGTTTATGTTAATATTAAGCGATCAACCACGTTTTATACTTTATAATGTTACACGTTTTGTGGTGTCACGGGAATAACATAGTCACCAATACCCGTCACCACCACGAAACTGCCTGATACGATTTCTTTTCTTTTTCCACCACCAGCCAGTAGAGGAGCCAAGGGTCTACCCCCTTTAAAATTCTAATAACTACCCAAAAATCCTCAATTTTATCCTATAAAATAGTATTTATAGCCCACATATATACATATATTTAGGATTTTAGTCCACCAAAGTTTACATGTTTCTTAAAAAAGATTAGTCCCTTCAGCCATGTATATGAATTTTATATTTAACAAACTTAGGTCTATTCCATTATATTTGTTTTTTGTATTGCAATTAATTTTATTTAACACTAAAACCAAGATTTAAATGATTCTGTACGAAAGATAGAGGGATACAATTTGGGTGATCCAACGGTCATGATCATTTTGTCCTATAATCTCTGCAATATTTGGTACACATGCCTTTATCAATCGTGTTAATTACAACTAACTCCATCTTTCATGATATAATGTTACTTTTGTTGTAACGACACAAAATTAATAATGTCCACTACTATTCATCAGCACCTAACACCACTACTTCTTCCACCACCACCAGGTGCAGAGCTAGCTAGGTATATGAGGAAGAGGGTACAAAAATTCTTGGCAAGTTGGATAGGGGTGTAAACTGGACTTAGTAGCCTGTTTTATGATAAAAAGAACAAAAATAATTACAATTTGGCTTGGCTCCGCCCCTGACCACCCCTAATGTTTCGCCTCTTCCACTTTCCAGGAGCCACCAATGTTTCTACTACTCGCTACTTCTTCCACTACCGTCACTAATGTCTATTAAAACTATTTTTTATCCAAGATTATTTATTAATGGAAATAGATATTTAGTAAATTTATTAAAGAAACATATATAATGAAAAAAAATTAATAGATCATTTATTATGAGTAAGTAATGAAACCCTAATTAATAAAATATATATAATATTCAAGCTGAATAAACCATGACCGCTGATTTATCTCCCCTCCTAGACAAATATCGATCGCTCTTTATCTATCCTAACTTGGCCAAGCTTTGTTTTGTATACTAGATTAGTCGCGATATTAGTAGTCTAATAAGTGTTTCGAAGGCATAGTGTGGAAACTTCTTCATAATCATGTTCGACATGACTTATGATTCGTTGTTTTTTCCCGAACTCAAATTAGCTCAAAAGATCATGGTTGATGTTCCATGAAATCTTTCCATAAAACCGGCCTTAAATCACTTATTGTTTCGTAAAATCAACAAGTCGCTTTGAGCATATTGCTATGTTCCATGGCCTTATGAAGGCTGGATTGAGAGAATTTTTGATGTGGACCTTACTGGATCTTTTGTTTTTGGTACGCGTTCCATTTGAGTTATGTTTGCCAAAAGGTTACCATGCGTCTTGGATGGATCTCATGATTATTATCATGATTCTTATACCTTGGATGGCTGGGCTCCAGAACATGGTGGCCTAGGTTGGCATGTTAATGGTTTCAGTTTAGGTTTTCGGGCAAAGGTTACAATGATGCCTAAGAGAATAATTAGCCGCGTGGGAAGGTTATTGGCATGCCATGGTTTGGCGTGCCAAACTTAGGTTTTCGGGCCAAAAAGGTGCTGAATAATTTGGATCGGCCCTACGTTTTTGGTATCTTTGTGCCGTTGGCATACTTTAGGTTTTTAAGGCGGAAGGAAGAGACGCACGCCTTTTTTTGGTAAGCAGCGTGGGAAGGCCCGGCATCCTAATTTGGCTTAGCGTGAATGGTTTGGCTTGTATGGGCGCAGCGCTGGTGCTAGCATGGCTCCAAGGCAAGGTGGTTTGGCTTTCAATGTGGGGCTGGCAGCATGCCATGGCGCATGGTGCGTCTAGCATGGCTAGGGCCAAAGCAAGGTGCGTTTGGCTTGGCATGGGGGGCGAGGGTTTGGCGGGAATGGTTTGGCTTGGCATTTGGCATGCCATGGGCATGGTGCGGCTAGCATGGATAGGGCCAAGGCAGGTGCGGTTTGGCTTGGCATGGGGGCGGGGTTGTCGTGAATGGTTTGGCTTGGCATGCCATGGGCGCATGGTGCCGTCTAGCATGGACGGGATGACAGATTGACAAGAATTTTGTAGACATATGGAAATTAAGACGCCACGGTAAGGATGAAAGCTTTTAGTTCTTCCGACTTCTTTGAATCTTCCTCTAGTCGATTTTGGGTCTTAGCTCTTCTTTCCTTCTTGCTCTCTTTAAAAAAAAAAAAAAAAAGTGTCCAAGCCATGATATTACGGAGCGGGCGAGGAGAGTTGGCATAGTGTGGAAACTTCTTCATAATCATGTTCCGACTTGATTCGTTGCTTTTTCTGGAATTAGCTCAGCATCATGGTGTAATCTTTCTGAAAAGCCTTGTTGTTTCGAAAATCAACAAGTCGTTTCTTTGAGCGTATTTATGTTCCATGGCCTTATGAAGCTGGATTGAGAGAATTTTTGATGTGGACCTTACTACTTCTTCCATTTGAGTTATGTTTGCTCTCTTGTTCGATATTATGACAATAGTTAACAGATTAATAATCTTATACTAGTGGCGGTAGTTAATGCAACATCCAAGTTAAAGTTGTTGATCAATGAGCCTAAGAGAATAATTAAGGGTTATGACTCATATGCTGAATAATTTGGAGGATCTTTGTATACTTAGGTTTTTTAAGGAGGAAGGAAGAGCTTTCAAGGCTCCTAAAATAATTGAAGTAAGTTGGTAACCTCCTTTATATGGGTGGTTCAAATTAATACCAATGGATGCTCATTACGAAATCCAGGGTTAGCTGGTTGTGGCGTTGTAATTCATAACAGCAACTACATGCATGGTGATTGTAAGTTCAGTGTAATCCATTAGTGTGGACAACTCAGTTTTCATAGCAATTTTTTCCTTTAGGATCCCTTGCTCTATATAGTTTGGTTTGAATGTGACTCGACCTTATCACATTATTCCTAGTTACTACGGAAGTTGGAAGTTCATTCGACGTACTGTATGTAATTTTTATCCACAATTCAGTTTAGATATTCTCATATTTATCAAGAAGATAATGTTGTAGAAGATTTATTATCTAAGGGAGGAGCTTCTACAGGTTCACGATGGTGGAATGAGCCACCATATTTTATTCGTTCTGCTACAGGTAGTGACGGGTCGATTATGTAATTAAGTTTGTCGTTTTAGGTAAACTGTGTAACATGTTCTTTTTTAGTTTGTTTTCTCTTTTCCTTGTCTGTTGAGTTTTGAGCTGAATCGACCTCCTTTATTTTATTGTCTTTTTAATAAATGTTCTTGAAAAAAAAAAAAAAAATCCTACGGACCTGGACATCGTTCCTATTTTTGGATTATTTAGGCTTGTTGTTGCTACCAAGTTTTAAAGGGTTTGTTTGGTTGCAAAGTGGTTTCTGACAAAAATTACATCTGTAATGTTAGAGCTAAGTCCAATGCGACCGGTCACCGGTCATGATCCTCCTATGCAAAGGAAAAATAAAGGAAGGAAAATTAAGTGCGGTGTAAAATGTAAAAAGGACCTTTCCATAGTAACCTAGAAAGGCAAGAGACCTTTACGGTAATTTAATCTCGAAAGACATGGCCTAAAAGTTGTATTAATTAAAAACTAAACCTCAGGAAGTAGTTAAAATGTTTTTTTATTCCCTTCCAAACACCCATTTTTTTAATAACAACAATTCCGACATATTTTTCGTTTTTCGTATCCGTTTTCAGTTATAACATAGCAATCCTGAAACCTCAAAAACCTAAGCTACAGCTTATCATCAAGAACATAATAATATTAGGGTTTACAAACAACAGTTACATAGAGACTAGAGAGAGTCAGAAAAAAAGAGAGATAGATATAGAAAGATTCCTTTAAAAAATTTCTTGCTTAATCTCTTTTTATGTTTTTTGTTTAACATTCTCAGCACCACCACCAACAACCATCTTTTTCTCTTCTGCTGTGTAACTATTTCATAATCATCATTCTAATTCATCACAAGCTTCCAAACAAAGAGAATTTTAATGGAAAGTGAGATTTGCAAATTAGTCTCTTCTTTTTGTTTTCTTCACTTAAGTTAATTTACATTGAAAGAATCATCAAGCAACCCGATCGACATCATTTTCATTCATCCCCTTTCATTTTAATCCATTCCTCGACGTGATGAGAAGTCTATATATATATGGGATATGTATTGGTAATTTGGTATTACGTTGTTGTTCATCGTCATGACTGCTTCAAAATCCAATGGAATAGAAGACTTGGTATAAGTTGAATAAACTCGGCATGATCACTCTCTCTGCTCAAAACATGATCTTCAAACAACAACTAGAACACCAAAAAAGTAATTGCAACGTCGTGGTTCACGATAGTTATGGTAGTGGTGATGAAAGTTTCAAGGGAATTAATGGTGTTACTACAAATCTTCCATCATCCTGGTATGACAATCGGAACGACGGTGGTGGTGAAGGTATAGGGTCTGATCATTTAGGAATGGTTGTTGATGATCATCAACCTATGGCAGCCGAAGATGAATCAAGAACTAGTAGTGTGAATGAATCAGGATCAGCGAACTCATCAAAAGGTACAACAACAACCACAACGACAACTACAAGAACATTACCTAAAGATGATGATACTAGATGGCTACAATTAGGTCTTGGAGGTTCTCATGAGCTAAATTACAAGCTCGATGATCGTCGAATTGAGCCAACCACGACTACACGAACACGGAACGATTTGGTTGAACTCAATTTATTTTCCGGTGCTAATAATCATATACAACATGTGATTAAACAACCAATGATTACAGCACCTCCGAATACCTCAAATATGGATACTGTTGGTACACCTAGTTTGTTCTTATCACAACCAAGATCAGGTTATAGTAATTTTCTTCATCAACAAGAGGTTGTTTCATGGGGTTACAGACCTAATCCATGGAATCCTATAGCTTCTACTTCTACTTCATCATCTAGTTCTTTACTACCGATGGCATCACCGATGAGCCCGAGTCATCATCAACAGCAAAGATTTCATCATCATAATACGGTATTAGATATGTTTAGTCTGAATTCAGACTTGAAAGTAGTCAATCCCCCTCGAAGACCTCATTCGGGTGTGTGGGTTATACTTCAGGCATCACAGACTCAGTAAGAGCACACAACACTGAATCATTTTTAGGGTTTTTAGAAGTTCAAACTCGATGTTTATTGACTTTTTTCTTTTAACTCATGCAGAGAAATTCATCCCTGTTTGCCTCAGATACCAAAGAACTACCTCAGAATCAAGTAAGTCTGTTTCTCTTTTAACTCCTAAACTTCTCCGTAATTTTTCCATTCATTCTGTTAGTGTACAATTAAAAATCTTGTTTACAAGGTTCTAATTAAGGTTAAATTTACTCTAACTGATCTATAGAGATGGGAAGGCAACGGTTCGATTGTTGATGAAGTATCTAGTGAAGAAGCTAAAACTGCATGGCGAATCCGAGGTAATAACTTTTGTACTCAAAGCCATTAATTGGTTCTTTATTTATAGGTATTGTATGATGGAAAACTTAAGTGACCGATCTTCAAATTACAAACCGAAAACAATAATGTTTGCAATAATTTGAACAAACCAAAAACATGAAACGACCAATTAAACAAGTTAATGATCACAGTATTAGCAGTTACTACTTAATAATGTAGAAGGTACATATCTTGATCAAAGGTTCGTGTTCGGTTTTTTTATTTTCATGAGATATAAACAGTTGAACTGAAGCTAGCTATGCAGTTTAGGATAGTTAGTATTATTAACTCTTTTCTGATGGATAGCATCGTATTTAGGTAGGAAGTACATTTCTTCATTCTTGGCTAATGATGGTATTATTATTTATAAAATGTCTACTCATTTGGATTCCCCATAAAGAATTAGACATTCAAATTCCTAGGCTTTTTTATAATTAGCAAAGTATTTAAAGGTATAACAAAATAGGTTATCCATCTCTAGCTACGTCTGTTCTATTTCGAGATACATATCCTAATTATGACTTTGGAGAGGATCATTTTTTAAGCATAGGATCCATAACGTCAATCTGAGAGTATGGTTCCTATGCTTCATTTTCTGTTGTATAGTGCCCTTAACCCCATGTTTCGAACGAAAACAGTCTGCTTTTCCAAGAAAAACAAAGACTAAATTTACAGAAATTGGCTTGCTTTAGAACAGTTCAAGAGAAATAACTCACTGCAGACCCATATATATGTATAATGTATACATATGTAGGCATGCAAATATAACTTGATTATGAAATGCAAGAAAATAATTAATTGGTTTGGAAAGTTAATTACTTTGTTGCTTAGCTTAAAGGTGAGCAAATCAAGAATACATTCTTATCTTGCTTGAAGGGTTAGTAAATTTTGCAACTTACTAATCTAGCTATCAGAGCTAATGTCTTCCAAAACAAGTATGCTAGACATTTAGGTTTGGACCACTTTGCATATGCAATATATAGGTTTCTACGTAGCGTGTTATGCAGAGATAGAATTATTCTCACAGCATTGGCAATGACCATCATAGGTATCTTCGATGGGAGCCACTAGATGCGGACCGCTTTTCTTAGCCCAAGTGTTATATCCCATTAGGTGTACACAATCTAAACTCTAGATCTAAGAATGATAAATCTAGAATGGTGGGTTCGATATGAAAACCATAAACAACTACCCGTTAACTGCCACTTATTAGATTAGACCATGGATTCGTCTAACAACAAGTGTTTTGGCCTGGGAAATAACTTTACCAAGGTACTTAGGTAGTTTTCTTGCACTCTACTGTTGTGATCTAAATAAGTAGAGTATATATATGTGGATCAAGACTACCTTCATACTTTATAAGCACTTAAAGAGTTAAAGTATTATAGAATTAGGCAGGTCTTCTACTCCTTTTTCCCCAGCACACAATAGAATTAGGCAGGTCTTCTACACCTTTTTTCCCAGTACACAATGTACTTAGTTTACATGTACGTTTGAATACTTGCACCAAGATAACAAGTGAATACTGTAATAAATATAACCCAGCTTAAGATTATTGATACATCCATAAAATTTCATTGTCATCATATGATATCATTTCCCATTATGGATTGTAATTAAGTAGGATTTGTGATCATCACATTTATTAGAGTGCACCATATCAATAGAACTCGACAATTGATGCCTTATTGACATTCACTTATGCATGTAGAAACCATATCGTAATTATTGTGTGTTAAGCAGTAGCCCTCAACTAAGCTTAATAACAAACGCCAACAACACCAATAATTAGGGAAAATTTGGCAGTTTGGTTTATTAACGCATTGCTATCATTCTTGATTGCATGAACAAGGAAGAAAAAAACCCATGAGGATGTATACCGTAAATCTCGGGGATAATATGTTTTCTTTTCAATCTGGAAAAGCAAAGAAATGATTATATTTGCTTCCATTGCGTAATCTAATGAGTAACTAAAAATGATAATTTCCTGTGATACTATGTCGTCGCTTTACTATTAACCTGGATTCTATGATTAGCTAAAGAAGACTTTGTGAAACCTTTTCCCTTTTTCTCCTTTTCTAAGTTTCACTTATGTGGGCATTGACTTGATGATATAATTTATCTGTTTAGCTTAACAAACATATTCAACTTGGGGTTATTATTTTTCCAAATTATATTATATGATCATAACATTAGTTGACAGTTGACACTCTACTAATAACACACTAAAAAAATAATTAGCTGCATTAAAGGATGAAATATGAATTGATTAATCAAATGATAATGTTCCATCAAAAAGAAAATAAAAAAAAAATAATTAATATAAAAATCAAATGATAGTGAACCTAAGGTAGCTAGGGAAATGGAAATCAATTACCAGGACCCATGACCTTTTTATTGCAACCCTTCACCAACTGCATGCGTGATTCATTCTTTCTATCGTCATTTCTGTACTTAATTTCTTATATCTGTGCATATACTCTTGGTTTCTTCTTCGAATTCTCTGTTTATAGCTTTTCTATATTTTCTTCATTGAATAAAACTAATTAGTATTTTATTTTAGATTTATACAGCTAAGTTCGGGTTCCTCTACCTACACATCTTTTTCTATAAGTTGAACGATATATATATATATATATATAAGAACATATTTCAGAATTAAGATTCGGCCGTTGAAAGTATGAATGGGCACTTACCTATTTAATTAATTAATCAATAAGCAAACACAGAAGAACTAAAGAGTAGTGCATGCATGAAGTATGATAATTACAATCATATTTTATGATTTTAGGAGCATTTGTGTTTCGGTGATCGGTTTTACGACATTTGGGACTTAAACTGATTGTTGAACGATCGAGACGTCCGTTGGCCTGCATTGTTTATGAAACTATCCTGAAAAAAACATTACTAATAACCTATTCTTTTGTGCTGGGAGAACAGATTAATTTTGGTCCAGTAACATGATTTGAATTCTAATATGTCTTGTTCATTGATTTAGAAATAGACGTGAGGAAGACGTGCATGGAAGAGTGTCCAATAAAACAATGTCAATAGAAGGGCCAAAAATAAATAAATATAAAGATAATTATCTTAGGGGCTAACAGGTAGCCGTGGTTATGGGGATCATGTATTAGTATTGTGAACATTCATTAAATAATTTGAAGTAAAACATACGCGAAAATGAAAAAGAAGATAAACTGATAGTAATGGATTATCCCTCACCACACCAATACTAAAAGATTTAATTAACTAATATTAGTTTCGTGTAAGAGGCGGCTAATTTGCTTCAACCTTAATGATCATTGATTCATGAGGCTGTATGTGCCTAATTGGTATAGGTAACATAAACATAAGTCGTTTATGTACTAATGGTGGTTGTATATTTTGTACAGGTGGAGATAAGATGTAGGGGTCAACTGTTGTTACAACACTTATCTATTCAATATGTTCGTGATCACATTTGGATTGCTAATAACAATTATCATTCAAGATCAGATCACCACAATCTTCATCATCATCATGCATCTGCTGCTATCATGACTTTGTTACCACATTCTACAACCACTGATCATGTTATGACTCTCCACTACTCTAGGGTACTAGTTGATCATGGTGACAATGATTATCTATCTTAAAATAACCCGAATGTTCATTGCCCATGCCTTTGTCTTCGGGTTTAGATTTTGCACGGCCTGAATTTGAAATTCTAGTCTTCGGATAAAAAATTGTGTTGTACGTCGTTATTATCTATACACGATGACCCTTTTCTTTGTTTTATTATTTTACGACACCAAAAGAAAAAAGAAAAAAAAAAATTCCTAAAGTTTGTTTCTGATAAAGTAAAAGAGAATATAGTAGTAAAGAGAAGAGAAGAAGGAAATAAGTACTTCTTATTAGTTGTCTACTTCCTCTTTTATATACATAAAGAGTACATGCACTAGTGGGAACACTTGTTGGTTAGCAAAAGACTAAACCTTACATGTGTCAAGTAGAAAGAGTGAAGTTTACATGCATGTCTCCACATGTGGTGGTCAGACATTTCCCCACTCATGTTCCTACAACACTCCCACTTGGATGACCACCATTATAAATTAACTGCTTTGTCAAAACCTTTCCAGAAAACATCAGTTGATGAAAAACTGGTCAAAGGAGAAAGACACTTGAGCTTCTGAAATGGCGTCGCTTGTCAGGACTCTTCTCCTTTGTAGAACCTTGTTAGGAAAAATATTTTGCACAAAACCTGAATACTTGTATGGAGAAGAATAACCTCAACCGAAGTTGTATCTCTAGTGTTTTGTTGTCTCATTAAAAACCTTGCCAAGTAACAAAACCCAATGGGAAAAAGTAACCTCGATGAAGGAAAAGAGTACAACACACTTTGATGTCATCATTGCATCGTTAGATGCTCCCCCCTGATATTGACATCTCCCCATGATTAGTATTATTGTTGTCTCATTAAAAACCTTTCCGAGTAACAAAACCCAGTGGGAAAAAAGTAACCTCGGTGAAGGAAAAGAGTTTAACATACCATCAGGGGCTCCCCCTGATGCAAGACAGTTTTTTTAGTCTAACACATTCATGGGAGTGGACAGTTCCTTTAGTCCTATGGAGTCATGGAAGTTAGGACAATCTCTTTAGTCCTATACTTCTCACATGTTTTTCAAATGTGGACTTAGGTAATGGCTTAGTAAATAAGTCTGCCACATTTTCGTCAGATTTTACTTTACTGACTTGAATGTTTAGAAGACGTTGTTGTTGCTGATTGTAAAAGAACTTCGGTGATATATGTTTCGTATTATCACCCTTGATATACCCTTGCTTCATCTGTTCGATGCAAGCTGCATTATCCTCGTAAATGCAAGTTGGCTCTTCAGTGGTAGAACTCAAACCACATGTCCCTCGAATATGTGTAATGATAGACCTTAACCATATACACTCACGAACCGCCTCATGTAAGGCAATGATCTCGGAGTGGTTCGTGGAGGTAGCCACAAGGGTTTGCTTGGTCGATCTCCAGGATATCGTTGTATTCCCAATAGTGACACGTATCCAGTTTGTGATCGACCTTTGTGTGGGTCTGAGAGGTACCCAGCATCAGCAAAACCAACCAAAACATTATTTGGGGTCCCGGTGTAAGGATTCGCAATTACATTAGCATCTCTTCTTTCGTCTTCGTATGGATAAAATAATCCCAAGTCAATGGTTCCCTTTAGGTATCTAAAGATATTCTTTATACCATTCCAATGACGCTGCGTTGGCGCTGAGCTATATCTAGCTAACAAATTCACTGAGAATGAGATATCTGGTCGAGTACATTGTGCTAAGTACAATAATGCGCCTATTGCACTTAGATAGGGATATTCAGCTCCCAATACATCTTCGCCATCTTCCTTTGGACGAAATGGATCTTTATGTACATCTAAATTTCGACCAACCATGGGAGTGATAGCAGGGTGTACTTTTTCCATATCAAATTGCCTGAATATCTTATGGACATATGCAGACTGGTAGATTAATATTCCACAAGCTCGATGTTCTAGTTCAAGTCCTATACACATTCGAGTTTTCCCAAGATCTTTCATCTCAAATTCAGATTTCAAATAGCTTGCGGTTTCTCTTATTTCATCAAGAGTACCTACTATGTTCATGTCGTCGACCTACACAGCTATAATAGCAAATCCGGAACTTGTTTTCTTTATAAACACGTTGCTTGAGGGAGAAAACGGTTTCTGCTGATTTCGGTAATTTCGCGTGAGTGGGTGAGAAACTGAGTCTAAACCCTAAACAATGTACTGCAAGGGAGCACTTTATATTCGAGAGATCAATCTATACAAATCCGGCCTAAACCAAGAAATGGCCGTTCCAGACTTGCTTCGGTCACAAAGTGAATGAGAAGGGTTGGTTTTAGGGAGGGAAGCGAAGAAAGTGTTGAGACTAGAATAATTGATTCTGAAAGAGTAGTTGTTTTGACTTGTATCAGAAAGTGAAAGCTAACAGATGGGAAAGCTAGCAAGTGGTTTCTGAGTGTTGTATGCTCCTCACCCAAAACTTGTTGTTTGGTGGAAATAGGTAAGACCTGTTTATACAAGTCGTAACATAATGTACTCTGGTCTCGTAGAAAATGGGAACGACAGAGTAAAGTGGAAGGAGGTGACCAATGGGTAACACCTGGAATTGATGTTCCATAATGAAAGGAGCATTTCACCATTATTCCTTATATTTACTAACCGACTCATTCTTATGACACTTTCATGTAACGGGCGTAGTGTACGCCGCACGCTATAAACCGCCAAACCAATACCCTTTATGAGCATCCCCCAGTTTATGACATGTGTTAGATGTCTCGAGTGTTTTCATGGGAAAATGTGTATCAAGTTGTTACGTGTGGCATGGTGGCATGCCAGTGACCATGGTAGAGTCGACATGGCTTTGCCAAAGAGTAGGCGCGGCCAAATTAGGGTTTAGATGCAAACCGTGTGTTTTGGCTTTGGGCCGCAAGTTGCCATGCGTCAGGTGGCGAACTTGTGTGGTCGAGATATGCATCTCAAAGAGAAGGGTAACTGTTGATTATTGCAACCCTTCGTTTTAGCAGTCAGCGTTGAGCATGGCTTTGTCATAGAGTAGGCGCGGCCAAATTAGGGTTTAGGTGCAAACCGTGTGTTTTGGCTTTGGGCCGCAAGTTTCCATGCGTTAGGTGGCGAACTTGTATGGTCGAGATCTGCATATCAAATAGAAGGGTATCCGTTGATTATTGCAACCATTCGTTTTAGCAGCCAACGTTGAGTCATGGCCTTGTCAAAGAGTAACCGCGGCCAAATTAGGGTTTAGGTGCAAACCGTGTGTTTTGGCTTTGGGCCGCAAGTTGCCATGCGTCAGGTGGCGAACTTGTGTGGTCGAGATCTGCATCTCAAAGAGAAGGTTAACCGTTGATTATTGCAACCATTCGTTTTGGCGTGGAGAAGTAGCTGGCATGGTTTGCCATTGGCACGGTGGAGCGGCGGGCATGGTTGGCATGCCTTGGCGCGGAGACGTGGCTGGCATGGTTTGCCATTGGCACGGTGGTGCGGCTGACATGGTTGGCATGCCTTGGCGCAGAGACGTGGTTGGCATGGTGGTGCGGCTGGCACGGTTGGAATGCCTTGGCGCAGAGACGTGGCTGGCATGGTTTGCCATTGGCACGGTGGTGCGACTGGCATGGTTGGCATGCCTTGGCCCAGAGACGTGGCTGGCAAGGCTTGCCATTGGCACGGTGGTGCGGCTGGCATGGTTGGCATGCCTTGGCGCAGAGACGTGGCTGGCATGGTTTGCCATTGGCACGGTGGGACGGCTGGCATAGTTGGCATGCCTTGGCGCAGGGACGTGACTGGCACGGTTTTCCATTGGAACGGTGGTGCGGCTAGCATGGTTGGCATGCCTTGGCGCAGAGACGTGGCTGGCATGGTTTGCCATTGGCACGGTGGTACGGCTAGAATAGTTGGCATGCCTTGGCGCAGAGACGTGGCTGGCATGGCTTGCCATTGGCACGGTGGTGCGGTGGGCATGGTTGGCATGCCTTGGCGCAGAGACGTGGCTGGCATGGTTTTCCATTGGCACGGTGGTGCGGTTGGCATTGTTGGCATGCCTTGGCGCAGAGACGTGGCTGGCATGGTTTGCCATTGGCACGGTGGTGCGGCTGGCATGGTTGGCATGCCTTGGCGCAGAGACGTGGCTGGCATGGTTTGTCATTGGCACGGTGGTGCGGCTGGCATGGTTGGCATGCTTTGGCGCGGAGACGTGGATGGAATGGTTGGCATGCCTTGGCGGGGAGACGTGGCTAGCATGGTTTACCATTGGCACGGTGGTGTGGCTGGCATGCCTTGGCGCAAACATGTGGCTAGCATGGCTTGCCATTGGAAAGGTGGTGCTTCTGGCATGGTTGGCATGCCTTGGCGCAGAGACGTGGCTAGCATGGTTTTCCATTGGCACAGTGGGAGAATTAGGGTTATGTGTATACAGAGGTGATGTCAGTTAATACTAAGGGTTCTTTCGTGGAACATGACACATGTATAAGAAAAAGGTACCCTGGTAATTCTTACGTAAATACGCTGATTGTTTCAAAAAACGCGCTATTGGTCATAGTGACGTCATGCCAGATGTATGGTTTTACGATTTTATCCATAATCTAAAAACCACCATCAACACACGCAGGGGCACAATTCATTATTTGTATATCCCTTCCCAATCAAATAATCACTTAGACGGGTATACCACATCCGCCCGGATTGCTTTAATCCGTAAAGTGAACGTTTCAACTTAATTGCAAACGCACTCCGTGGTTTAGAGTTACTTGATTTGGGCAATGGAAGTCCATCTGGAACTTTCATGAATATATCTGTATCAAGATCCCCATAGAGATATGTGGTAACCACATACATAAGTTGCATTTCAAGTCGTTCTGAAACTACTAAGCTGACTAAGTAATGGAACGTTATGACGTTCATTACAGGAGAGTACGTTTCTTCGTAATCAATACCAGGGCGTTGTGAGAAACCTTGCGCCACAAGGCGAGCCTTATATATCTCAAGACTTCGTTCTTCTCATTACGCTTTCTGACAAATACCCATTTATGTCCTACAGGCTTTACACCTGGTGGGGTTAGCACTACCGCACCAAATACCTGTCTTTTTGCCAGTGAATCTAGTTCAGCCTGGATTGCATCTCTCCATTGAGGCCAATCTGATCTCTTTTGGCATTTTGCAATAGAGCGTGGTTCGATATCATCGTGCTCGATAATCTCTCGAGCAACAATATATGCGAATATATCATCAATATGCGTGGAGGAACTTTCCATCAACACGTATGCACTTTCATAATCCATAAAGATTTCTTTGTTCTCTGGAATCAATTCAAACTTCGGGGCGTCCCCCAGTAATGATTCATGGACATAACTATAATCAGAGACAATATCATGAGATGGATTATCTGTATTGATGATATATGGATCGGTTTGTGCCTTACTCACCCTTTTTTTCCTTGGCTGAGTATCGATCGAACCAAGTGGTCTCCCCCTCTTCCTTTTGGGGGCCACGGCCTCAGCTACAGTTCCACCAAGTGCAGCCTTGGTACCTATATTTATGGTACCTTTTCCCTTGTCGGGAACTTCCAACCTTGCGGGCACGTTTGCAGCTGGTATATGTGATCTTGTCACATTAGCGATATCAGTAAATGCATCAAGCATTGAATTTGCCACATTCTGAAGATTAATAATTCTTTTCAGTTCACCTTCGCATTGTGGAGTGCGGGGATCAAGATGAGACAATGTGGGAACACACCACGACAATTCCTGTCGTTCCCTTTGGAAGTCCTTTTCCATACCTCTCCCTAACTATGGGAAGGTTGTCTCATCAAAGTAACAATCCTCAAATCTAGCGGTAAAGAGATCGCCTGTCAAAGGTTCTAAGTAGTGAATAATTATTGGGGATTCATATCCAACATAAATACCTACTCGTCTTTGTGGACCCATCTTAGTACGCTGTGGGGGCGTAATAGGCACGTATTCGGCACAACCAAATATGCGTAAATATGAAATATCAGGCTCATATCCAGTTACCAACTGGTACGCAGAAAATGGTTGGCTAACAGTGGGTCTAAAGCAAATAAGTAATGTTGCATGCAATATAACGTACCCCCAGGCAGTAATAGGCAGGTTGGAACGCATAACCAATGCCCTAGCTATCATCTGTAAACTTTTGATGGTAGCTTATGCGAGACCATTTTGAGTGTGTGCATGGGGTACGAGATGCTCTATGTCAATTCCATTAGACATACATAAATCATCAAATCCTTTAGATGTAAATTCTCCAGCATTATCAAGTTTGATAGACTTGATTGGATAATCAGGGTGGTGAGCCCTTAATCGTATAATTTGTGCTAGGAGCTTTGCAAATGTAGCATTTCTTGTGGACAACAATGCAACGTGTGACCAACGGGTCGAAGCATCAACCAGAACCATAAAATACCTTAATGGTCCTCATTCTGGATGTATAGGTCCACAAATATCACCTTGTATTCTTTGTAAAAAGGGAATATTTTATTTGGTATATTTAGCATAGGATGGTCTCGATCCTGTCTTTTCTAAAGAACAAGCTTTATAGAATGAGCGATGCGCCTTCGATAAGGACAACGAAGAAGAATATGAAAGGGGGTGCGCTTCAATTACTTTGGAAGACGAAGGTTGCGCTTCTCTTACTTTAGAAGGCATAAAATGTGCATCATTTACTTTAAAGTGCACATTGTTACTCTGCATTGTAACAATCTTGTGTCCCATTTTTTTTTTTCATTCGAAAGAAAGGATGTCCGTGTGAGTTCTTCAAAACACGGATCATCATATCACGACCTGGGTGCCCTAGTCGATCGTGCCAAAGCTTATATAAGTCACTGGCCAACAGTTCGTCGTTGGCAACCACATGGGATTCGATAATCCTAATAGTGGTGATATACAATCCACTAGAGTGACTCATTAGTTTCTCTAAGATGCGCTTCCTTCCGCATTCACTAGAGGTCACATATATGTACTCAATTCCATTTTCACAGTGAGTTTCCAATTGATAACCATTTGCGCGGATATCCTTGAAACTTAACAAAGTGTGGTGAGCTCTTGGTGTATGTAGAGCATAACAAAATGTGGTGAGCTCTTGGTCTCGTAGAAAATGGGAATGGATGAGTAAAGTAGAATGGTAACGCCTGGAATTGATGTTCCATAATGAAAGGAGCGTTTCACCATTATTCCTTGTATTTACTAACCAACTCATTCTTATGACACTTTCATGTAACAGGCGTAGTGTACGCCGCACGTTGTAAACCGCCAAACCAATACCATTTATGAGCATCCCCCAGTTTATGACATGCGTTAGATGTCTCGAGTGTTTTCATGGGAAAACGTGTATCAAGTTGTTACGTGTGGCATGGTGGCATGCCAGTGACCATGGTAGAGTTGACATGGCTTTGCCAAAGAGTAGGCGCGGCCAAATTAGGGTTTAGGTGCAAACCGTGTGTTTTGGCTTTGGGCCGCAAGTTGCCATGCGTCACGTGGCGAACTTGTGTGGTCGAGATCTGCATCTCAAAGAGAAGGGTAGCCGTTGATTATTGTGACCCTTCATTTTAGCATCAAGCGTTGAGCATGGCTTTGTCATAGAGTAGGCGCGACCAAATTAGGGTTTAGGTGCATACCGTGTGTTTTGGCTTTGGGCCGCAAGTTTCCATGCGTCAGGTGGCGAACTTGTATGGTCGAGATCTGCATCTCAAAGAGATTGGTATCCGTTGATTATTGCAACCATTCGTTTTAGCAGCCAGCGTTGAGTCATGGCCTTGTCAAAGAGTAGACGCGACCAAATTAGGGTTTAGGTGCAAACCGTGTGTTTTGGCTTTGGGCCGCAAGTTGCCATGCGTCAGGTGGCGAACTTGTGTGGTCAAGATCTACATTTTAAAGAGAAAGGTAGCCGTTGATTATTGCAACCCTTCGTTTTGGCGTGGAGAAGTAGCTGGCATGGTTTGCCATTGGCACGATGGAGCGGCGGGCATGGTCGGCATGCCTTGGCGCGAAGACGTGGCTGGCATGGTTTGCCATTGGCATCGTGGTGCGGCTGGCATGGTTGGCATGCCTTGACACAGAGACGTGGATGGCATGGCTTGCCATTGGCACGGTGGTGCGGGCTGGCATGGTTGGCATGCCTTGGCGCGCGTGGCGGGCATGGCTTGCCATTGTCACGGTGGTGCTTGGCGCAGCGAAGCGTGGCATGGTTGGCATGCCTTGGCGCAGAGATGTGGCTGGCATGGTGGTGCGGCTGGCATGGTTGGCATGCCTTGGCGCAGAGACGTGGCTGGCATGGTGGTGCGGCTGGCATGATTGGCATGCCTTGGCGCAAAAACGTGGCTGGCATGGTCTGCCATTGGCACGGTGGTGTGGCTGGCATGGTTGGCATGCCTTGGCGCGAGAAACGTGGTGGCGGCATGGCTTTCCATTGGCACGGTGGTGCGGCCGGCATGGTTGGCATGCCTTGGCGCAGAGACGTGGCTGGCATGGCTTGCCATTGGCACGGTGGTGCTGCTGGCATGGTTGGCATGCCTTGGCGCAAAGACGTGGCTGGCATTGTATTTAATTGGCACGGTGGTGCGGCTGGCATGGTTAACATGCTTTGGCGCAAGGACGTGGCTGGCATGGTTTGCCATTGGCACAGTGGTGCGGCTGGCATGGTTGGCATGCCTTGGCGCAGAGACGTGGTGGCATGGTTTGCCATTGGCACGGTAGTGCGGCGGCATGGTTGGCATGCCTTGGCGCGAGACGTGGGCGGCATGGTTTGCCATTGGCACGGTGGTGCGGCATGGTTGGCATGCCTTGGCGCAGAGACGTGGCTGGCATGGTTGGCATGCCTTGGCGCAGAGACGTGGTTGGCATGGTTTGCCATTGGCACGGTAGTGCGGCTGGCAATGGTTGGCATGCCTTGGCGCAAAGACGTGGCTGGCATGGTTCGCCATTGACACGGTGGTGCGGCTGGCATGGTTGGCATGCCTTGGCGCAGAGACGTGGCTGGCATGGTGATAGACACATTTTTGTGTCTAAGTTGTCCTCAATTTTCTGCATTGTTGGTACTCGATGTACTTATTATGGTGTTTTATGTGTTTGTAGGTATTTTTGGGAAACATTTTTGGAAAATTCGGCTCGAAAAATTATGCGGGGCACACCCGGAGGACATTTGTTATGCGGACTCTCACTTTGGTTAAGGGGAACCTCAATTACTAAGGGGCACCTCAGGGCGTCAAGTGCTATTCGCACCCCCATGTCTGTTAGGGGAGGTCTTCTTCTACCTTTTGAACGATGTTTTTGGCGGGAAAACAAGTCATCGCACTTGCAGAATTAGGGTTGAGATTTTGATCGAGTTTTAGCGAGACTAAAAGGCTGAAATTGATTGGGCTTACTTCTTAGGCCTAAACAGGACTGGTATAGTCGTTTGATTGAACCCAAATTGGCTAGAACTCGAGTTAGAAGGAAACATAGTCTCTCGGGTTTTCCGAGTTCTGAGTGTGTGGTCGAGAGGTTTTCGTGCACCTGCTCCGTGTTATACTACTTCTGGATGGTTACTCAACCTGTTGGGAGTCTTATGTCACGAGAAAACAGCATGAGGAGGTAAAATAGGGAAGAAAGTATTCCCGAGAATATTTTTATCAATGCCGAGTAATGGAGAATTGTTTGAAGTTATTGCGTGATATTTTGATGCCCTGTCGAGTATATAAAGCGTTCTGGGATTTCATAGAAGGGGAAGGAGAGTTTGGGGCGAGTTTAGAGCACCAAAGAGCAGAAAAAAATCAAGCGCAGAGAACTGCCATTTCTGATGCTGCTGAAGAACACGAAGAACATAAGACGCACATGAGACAGTCGTTCATGCTACAGTGGAAATGACTGCCAAGGGTGGATCGCAGAGCTACATCAACAACAACAGTTCATCATTATCGTTCTCTGTAACAGCTGGTTTGTAACAAATATAAGTGTTACAAACCCGATTTTTATTGTTTTTCTCTCATTTCATCATTTGTGAACCATTTTTGAGCAATGAAATCATACTTTGAGTGTGTTTCCAACATCATGAGCTAAACCCCAACACTGGGACGACGGAGGAAGACGAATTTCATACATGGGTAAAATTATTTAATTCTTTTTAAGACTTTTGCATTAATTTTAATTGAAATATGATTTGAATTAATTGGTTGTCATTTAATTTGATGAGGTATGCTTAGCTTAAATGTTTTGATACATCATGCATAGGATTTACAACCAATCTTTTGAGAATCTACCTTGGCAAAATCAGAGTCCATGTTAATTTTATTTATTGAGCTTTAATTGTTGAGAATAAATAAATTGAACCCTATGTTATGAATTCGACGAAATCCTAGTCCCAGTAACTCTCTTCATCCTCTGATAATATTTTGTATATATATATTTTCTTTATTTTTAGTATTTTCTTTTATTAAAACTTAAAATCAATCCAACAAAGTCCGAGTGAATGACAACCTTTCTTACTACAACATCATTGAAAAATAACCATCACATGGTTTGCCATTGGCACGGTGGTGCGGCTGGCATGGTTGGCATGCCTTGGCGCAGAGACGTGGCTGGCATGGTTTGCCATTGGCATAGTGGGAGAATTAGGGTTAGGTGTATACTGGTGATGTCGATTAATACTAAGGGTTCTGATCGATGTGGAACATGACACATGTATAAAAAAAGGTACCTAGTAATTCTTACGTAAATACGCTGATTGTTTCAATAAACGCGCTATTGGTCATAGTGACGTCATGCCAGATGTACGATTTTACGATTTTATCCCTAAGCTAAAAAATACCATCAACATTAAGTCCCCTGCTTAGCTCGGAACAGGAGCATTGTTTCGAGGTAAGCATAAGATGGTGACAAACGAGGACAAAATCGAAGCAGCGGGTTATGAAAGATGGCTTGAAAAATTCGTCTAACCTTTTTAGAGAGTGTCCTGAGAATTTGTGATCCTTGTGTTGGCGGCCTTGCATGAATTCTACTTGCGTTGTTCGTTCTTAATTGGGCCGTAAACAGAGATGCGATTGCTGGTTAAGATGTAGGGTGTCAGCTCGATTTGGTCATGTGTCACCTTGGAATGGGAGCCGCAGGTATTGCGTGGCTAGCGATCGGATCGGTGAGGCGTTGGAAGAGGTTTGGCGCAGCTTGGACACGGCTTGGCTTGGGCGCGACTTGGCTCGGTGCGACGCTGGCATGTCTTCGCGAGCCCAACTGCTTCTCGACGCAAGCAGGAAGTTCTTTCCCTATTCAAACTCCAAAGTGTCGCGCCTATAAATGGGATCGGTCTCTCCCTTTTGTCTCACACCTTTTTTCTTACGCCCTGGTTGTGCGGTAGCAGATAAAGTGAGCGAGTGTATTCCAGGTATGTCTTCTAGCGTTTCCTTTTCAAATTGTTGTTCTTTTTCCTGGTGTTGATGCAAACCCTAGCCACAGGCATGCCTTCCATATACCCATAGAAAATATTGTTCCTCCGTACCGGTGCAAACCCTAGCCGTAGGTAAGGTCCTCATGGACTTGTAGAAATCTTTAGCGTGAACACCGCGGTAGCGTCGAGCACCTCAATTATTATGCAATAGTAGGCATGCATGGGTAAACGACTGCCATCAATCCCTTTTTCCATGAAAACCTTAGTTGTTTAGCGTTTTCTTTTTCATGGCGTGGCCGTGTGCCGAGTTTCTGCGGAAACCTTAGTGGAATCTTCGTTGTTGACAAAATAGCTCCCGTGCACTTTGTAGTAACTTCTTTTCTTTTGCTTGTGGCTTAGTTAATTTGTTACCGGAAGCAACGTGAAAAATCCTGTTAGGATGTCACATGAGGAGAGCCCTGTTGTGCCAAAGGACGTTGGCAACTCTAAACCAAACGTGGATGATTAATTTTTCACGATATTTTCTTCCAGGAGAAGTCATCCTAAGCATGTGCCGATTCTTCTGACCGGTCCGGAGAGTGATGGAGGGGCTTGGTCGGTCCCGCCAGGGGACGTTATACGGTTTTGCCTTTAGAGGAAAGAGTATCCCGCCTCTCCTGTTGACTTTAAAATCTCTGTGAGTCCTTTACGTTCCTTTGACAAGTGGATGCAATTTATGATAAGTCAAGACTGTGTAAGGGCTAGCTTGACCAAGGCGCAAATCATTGAAGCTGTTGCGGCTTCCGTAACACTTCAAATCAGGAAAGATATCCCAGGTTTGGTTGCTTTTATTTCCAGATGGTGTCCAGACACTCACACGGCCATATGCAGGTGGGATGAAATGACTATCTCCTTAGAAAGCGTGGTCGTTTTATTGAATTTTCCCATAACAGGAAAACTCAACATCGAGTTATCGGAAGATGAAGAAGGAATGCGCGCTGCCCTGGTTCCGAAGTCGAAAGGGTTCGTTCGGAAGGAAAACGAGACAAGGTGTTTCTACAGCTGGTGGGTGTCTCAATGGTTTCCTGATGGGTTGGAACCATATCAAAAGAGTAGTACGCTTCATGTCGCGGTATTTTTGGCCCTTTGGCTATCCAGGGATGTTTTCGATGATGGCTCTGGTAAGAAGGAGATAAGGCCAGAGCTTGTCAAGTTCGCCATAAAATTAGCGAAAGGTGTCGTCCTCCCCATTGGTAGCTTGTTTCTCGGCTCTCTGTACACACACTTGGATCATATGGTTGCGGACATGCGTGCTTCAAATGGCTACATGAAAGTGGACTTGTATGTTCATGCTGCTTTCCTCCAGGCATGGTTATGGGAGCACTTCGAAAAATACGCTCCTAAGCCGTTAGCTCCACTTCCCGAGTCTTGTGGTGGTTCGAGGATACTTCGTTGGTCAAATAGGCACCCAAGAGCTAGTTCAAGACTGGTTGATTTCCTCGACAGCTCGTACACGATCAACTTTCATTCGTGGGCCCCGGTGTGTACATCCATAGTTCAGGTTAATACTTTTTCTTTTGCTCCGAATATGTCTTTGCTTTCTGACGAAAGGAATATGAGCGTTGGAGCGGTTGTATTCATGCGAAGTTGTATGCCTGGTTATATATCGTCTTTCTTTCGAGGCTCATGTCTGGCAGTCTCTTATAATATTGATCGGGCGTCTCGGCATATGGGTTTCGACCAGGGGGTCCCTCTCGTACGTCAGCCGGTAGCCCCGGGGGACTCATTACCATCCGTCCTTGATGCTAGTGTTCTCATGTCGGGTAAAAGTCTCCCTTTCTTGCCTTTGGAAAGAAATCCTTCGACTACCTCCAAGTATAACGCATTTTTGCAGAGTGAGTTCCTCATCATCCATCAATTTGTGAAAACTATAGCAAAGAATACCTGTGGTAAGCCTTCTCCTGCAGTCCTGGCGAAGTAACCGCTGCTGAGGGATCTTTCCTTGACCAAACGAAAGTCGCCTAGTCCGGACGCGGATGGCTCCCAGAAAAAGGAGCGGAGGCCTAAGGACCGTGCAGGTGGTTTTCAGTCGGGCTCGTCAGCTCTCGTGACTTTCAGTTCCTTCAACACACGGATACGCATGGCTCCTTCTAAATTCAACTGATTCATACTAGCTCACCGTTTTTCTCCCTCACTCAATCTGTTTTTTTTTTTTTTTTTTTTTTGCTAAACGCCTTCTATTTCCGAACTTAGGGTCTTGATGACGCGAGCCCATTTGCTAGGCTTTCGCATAGTCAGAAATCGGCGAATAAGTCCCCTTAAGATGAAGGAGAGTTTGAAGAAGAAAAGGGTTCGGGATCCGGTGGTGAAAACGTTTCCGTAGGTAATGTTGAGTCTTCTTCTGGCGAGTCCGCAAATGGGTTGGTAAGTTTACGCGTTCTTCTCCTCCTTTTCCTCTTATTTTTGGAACAAAACTAAAATGTAATGTTACAGGGAGGAAGTGTTTCTAGAGACGGCCTTGAGGTGGAGACTCACCGCAACGAAGGTCCAATCGTGGAAACCGCGCCCATAGGTGATTTGGAAATGGATATTGACAGCGCTGAAACCCATGTGGTGGAAAGTACTTTGGCGACCGTCGGTGCAATCGTGGTCAGGAATCCTTTGCCAGTCACAGATTCGGTTGCGGGCGCCATTTTTGTGCCTCCGTATTTGACTCCTCATGAAGATCATGTGTTGATTGGAGGCTTCAGCGTTCTAGCTAAGCATGCGGAGTTGTATACCAGGATATGGAAAAAGTACGGACATATCGCCACGAACAATAAGCTTACTAGACGATTTGTATTAGTCAAGCGTGTGGAAGAAGCTTTATCTTCGATTCATCATATGTACAACGTGACTGGTCACACTGTTTCTGGAGATGTGATCACGAGCTGGAAGTTTCACCGGGATATGTGTGTAGGCCTTGAATTTAATATCTCTTGGTTCTGCAAGGGATTTTCTGAGATCCAAAGACTGCAGGCTGAAATAGTTGATGGTCCTTCTGCGGATTCGATTAATCGTCAGGCGGCAGAAGTCGATAAGTTGTCACAGGAGTTGGAGAAGTTATCTCAGGAGTTGAAACTGAAGCAGGCGGCCCTTCAAAGTATGAAGAACGTTTTCTCCAAGAAGAATGAGCCGTTGTTGAGCGGTTTTCCTTGAGCGTGTTACTTTTCTGAAACTCCTTTCCTTAGTTTTTTTTTTTTTTTTGAAAGGCAAAGAAACGCCTAGTTTATGGTTTGTTTTTTTTTTCTTTTTGGATTGATGATGATCGCTTTTTATAAGAGTTTCTGGATTATTTTGGGATAATGGTCTTTTGATATGTTAAAGTCTGAGTTGCAAGTGTAGGTAGCAAATCATCTAGGAAAATTGTAAAACCGTGAATGTTGCATGACGGGGGAAAGTATGGGATGAAACTTGGGAATAAAATGGTGTTTGGTTTCAACGTGGAAACCTATAGTAATTGGTTATGTATCCTGGCCGGACTTACTTATTTTTATTACCTACTTCAACAAAAGGGATCCCAAACCGCAAGTCCGGGCGACATCGAATTGCCCGTGAGAAGTCCCCAGTTGTTCCCCGTAGCGTGATTAATTATAACTGGGCCGTCGATCCTAAGCGAATCGTTTGCTTCTTTTTTTTTGGAAGTCCCCAGTCGGCTCTTGTTGTATTACGCCTAGTAACTGTTACGACTGGTAACTAGGTCGTTGATCCTTGAGCGGATCATTTGTTGCTACCGTTCCGAGATCTAAGTCAAACGATGAGATTGAGAGTTGAAAATTGATATTGTAACCGAAAGATCAATCCTCCCGTTGTGGTTGCCATTTGTTTGAGGGTGAAAACGGTTTCTGCTGATTTCGATAATTTCGCGTGAGTGGGTGAGAAACTGAGTCTAAACCCTAAACAATGTACTGCAAGGGAGTACTTAGATTCGAGAGATCAATCTGTACAAATCCGGCCTAAACCAAGAAATGGCCATTCCAGACTTGTTTCGGTCACAAAGTGAAGGAGAAGGGTTGGTTTTAGGGAGGGAAGCGGAGAAAGTGTTGAGACCAGAATAGTTGATTCTGAAAGAGTAGTTGTTTTGACTTGTATAAGAAAGTGAAAGCTAACAGATGGGAAAGCTAGCAAGTGGTTTCTGAGTGTGTATGCTCCTCACCCAAAACTTGTTGTTTGGTGGAAATAGGTAAGACCTGTTTATACAAGTCGTAACATAACGTACTCTGGTCTCGTAGAAAATGAGAACGACAGAGTAAAGTGGAAGGAGGTGACCAATGGGTAACACCTGGAATTGATGTTCCATAATGAAAGGAGCATTTCACCATTATTCCTTATATTTACTAACCGACTCATTCTTATGACACTTTCATGTAATGGGCGTAGTGTACGCCGCACGCCTTCGTAAACCAAAAACAAATACCCTTTATGAGCATCCCCAGTTTATGACATGTGTTAGATGTCTCGAGTGTTTTCATGGGAAAACGTGTAGCATGTTGTTACGTGTGGCATGGTGGCATGCCAGTGACCATGGTAGATTCGACATGGCTTTGCTAAAGAGTAGGCGCGGCCAAATTAGGGTTTAGGTGCAAACCGTGTGTTTTGGCTTTGGGCCGCAAGTTTCCATGCGTCAGGTGGCGAACTTGTGTGTTCGAGATATGCATCTCAAAGAGAAGGGTAACCGTTGATTATTGCAACCCTTCGTTTTAACAGCCAGCGTTGAGCATGGCTTTGTCATAGAGTAGGCGCGGCCAAATTAGGGTTTAGGTGCAAACCGTGTGTTTTGGCTTTGGGCCGCAAGTTTCCATGCGTCAGGTGGCGAACTTGTGTGGTCGAGATCTGCATCTCAAATAGAAGGGTATCCGTTGATTATTGCAACCCTTCGTTTTAGCATCCAACGTTGAGTCATGGCCTTGTCAAAGAGTAACCGCGGCCAAATTAGGGTTTAGGTGCAAACCGTGTGTTTTGGCTTTGGGTCGCAAGTTGCCATGCGTCGGGTGGTGAACTTGTGTGGTCGAGATCTGCATCTCAAAGAGAAGGTTAACCGTTGATTATTGCAACCCTTCTTTTTGGCGTGGAGAAGTAGATGGCATGGTTTGCCATTGGCACGGTGGAGCGGCGGGCATGGTTGGCATGCCTTGGCGCGGAGATGTGGCTGGCATGGTTTGCCATTGGCACGGTGGTGCGGCTGACATGGTTGGCATGCCTTGGCGAAGAGACGCGGTTGGCATGGTGGTGCGGCTGGCATGGTTGGCATGCCTTGGCGCAGAGACGTGGCTGGCATGGTTTGCCATTGGCATGGTGGGACGACTAGCATAGTTGGCATGCCTTGGCGCGAGGGACGTGGCTGGCATGGTTTTCCATTGGCACGGTGGTGCGACTGGCATGGTTGGCATGCCTTGGCCCAGAGACGTGGTTGGCAAGGCTTTCCATTGGCACGGTGGTGCGGCTGGCATGGTTGGCATGCCTTGGCGCAGAGACGTGGCTGGCATGGTTTGCCATTGGCACGGTGGGACGGCTAGCATAGTTGGCATGCCTTGGCGCAGGGACGTGGTTGGCATGGTTTTCCATTGGCACGGTGGTGCGGATGGCATGGTTGGCATGCCTTGGCGCAGAGACGTGTCTGGCATGGTTTGCCATTGGCACGGTGGTACGACTAGAATGGTTGGCATGCCTTGGCGCAGAGACGTGGCTGGCATGGCTTGTCATTGGCACGGTGGTGCGGTGGGCATGGTTGGCATGCCTTGGAGCAGAGACGTGGCTGGCATGGTTTGCCATTGGCACGGTGGTGTGGCTGGCATTGTTGGCATGCCTTGGCGCAGAGACGTGGCTGGCATGGTTTGCCATTGGCACGGTGGTGCGGCTGGCATGGTTGGCATGCCTTGGTGCAGAGACGTGGGTGGCATGGTTTGCCATTGGCACGTTGGTGCGGCTGGCATGGTTGGCATGCCTTGGCGCAGAGACGTGGCTGGCATGGTTTTCCATTGGCACGGTGGTGCGGCTGGCATGGTTGGCATGCCTTGGCGCAGAGACGTGGCTAGCATGGTTTACCATTGGCACGGTGGTGTGGCTTGCATGCCTTGGCGCAAACACGTGGCTGGCATGGCTTGCCATTGGCACGGTGGTGCTGCTGGCATGGTTGGCATGCCTTGGCGCAGAGGCATGGCTGGCATGGTTTTCCATTGGCACGGTGGTGCGGCTGGCATGGTTGGCTTGCCTTGGCGCAGAGACGTGGATGGCATGGTTTTCCATTGGCACGGTGGTCCGGCTGGGATGGTTGGCATGCCTTGGCGTAGAGACGTGGCTGGCATGGTTTGCCATTGGCACGGTGGTGCGGCTGGCATGGTTGGCATTCCTTGGCGCAGAGACGTGGCTGGCATGGCTTGTCATTGGCACGGTGGTGCGGCTGGCATGGTTGGCATGCCTTGGCATAGAGACGTGGGTGGAATGGTTTGCCATTGGCACGGTGGTGCAGATGGCATGGTTGGTATACCTTGGCGCAGATACATGGCTGACATGGTTTGCCATTGGCACGGTGGTGCGGCTTGCATGGTTGGCATGCCTTGGCGCAGAGACGTGGCTAGCATGGTTTGCCATTGGCACAATGGGAGAATTAGGGTTATGTGTATACAGAGGTTATGTCAGTTAATACTAAGGGTTCTGTCGTTGAACATGACACATGTATAAAAAAAAGGTACCCTGGTAATTCTTACGTAAATACGCTTATTGTTTCAATAAACGCGCTATTGGTCATAGTGTCGTCATGCCAGACGTATGGTTTTACGATTTTATCCCTAAGCTAAAAACCACCATCAACACACGCAGGGGCACAATTCATTATTTGTATATCCCTTCCCAATCAAATAATCACTTAGACGGGTATACCACATCCGTCCGGATTGCTTTAATCCGTAAAGTGAACGTTTCAACTTAATTGCAAACGCACTCCGTGGTTTAGAGTTACTTGATTTGGGCAATGGAAGTCCATCTGGAACTTTCATGAATATCTCTGTATCAAGATCCCCATAGAGATATGTGGTAACCACATCCATAACTTGCATTTCAAGTCGTTCAGAAACTACTAAGTCGACTAGTAACGCTAACGTTATGACGTTCATTACAGGAGAGTACGTTTCTTCGTAATCAATACCAGGGCGTTGTGATAAACCTTGCGCCACAAGGCGAGCCTTATATATCTCAAGACTTCGTTCTTCTCATTATGCTTTCTGACAAATACCCATTTATGTCCTACAGGCTTTACACCTGGTGGGGTTAGCACTAACGCACCAAATACCTGTCTTTTTGCCAGTGAATCTAGTTCAGCCCGGATTGCATCTCTCCATTGAGGCCAATATGATCTCTTTTGGCATTTTGCAATAGAGCGTGGTTCGATATCATCGTGCTCGATAATCTCTCGAGCAACAATATATGTGAATATATCATCAATATGCGTGGAGGAACTTTCCATCAACACGTATGCACTTTCATAATCCATAGAGATTTCTTTGTTCTCTGGAATCAATTCAAACTTCGAGGCGTCCCCCAGTAATGATTCATGGACATAACTATAATCAGAGATAATATCATGAGATGGATTATCTGTATTGATGATATATTGATCGGTTTGTGCCTTACTCGCCCTTTTTTTCCTTGGCTGAGTATCGATCGAACCAAGTGGTCTCCCCCTCTTCTTTTGGGGGCCACGGCCTCAGCTACGCTTCCACCAAGTGCAGCCTTGGTACCTATATTTATGGTACCTTTTCCCTTGTCGGGAACTTCCAACCTTGCAGGCACGTTTGCAGCTGGTATATGTGATCTTGTCACATTAGCGATATCAATAAATGCATCAAGCATTGAATTTGCCACATTCTGAAGATTAATAATTCTTTTCAGTTCACCTTCGCATTGTGGAGTGCGGGATCAAGATGAGACAATGTGGGAACACACCACGATAATTCCTTTAGTTCCCTTTGGAAGTCCTTTTCCATACCTCTCCCTAACGATGGGAAGGTTGTCTCATCAAAGTAACAATCCTCAAATCTAGCGGTAAAGAGATCGTCTGTCAAAGGTTCTAAGTAGTGAATAATTTTTGGGGATTCGTATCCAACATAAATACCTACTCGTCTTTGTGGACCCATCTTAGTACACTGTGGGGGTGTAATAGGCACGTATACGGCACAACCAAATATGCGTAAATATGAAATATCGGGCTCATATCCGATTACCAACCGGGTACGCGAGAAAATGGTTGGCTAACAGTGGGTCTAAAGCGAGTAAGTAATGTTGCATGCAATATGACGTACCCCCAGGCAGTAATAGGCAGGTTGGAACGCATAACCAATGCCCTAGCTATCATCTGTAACCTTTTGATGGTAGCTTATGCGAGAACATTTTGAGTGTGTGCATGGGGTACGAGATGCTCTATGTCAATTCCATTAGACATACAGAAATCATCAAATCCTTTAGATGTAAATTCTCCAGCATTATCAAGTCTGATAGACTTGATTGGATAATCAGGGTGGTGAGCCCTTAATCGTATAATTTGTGCTAGGAGCTTTGCAAATGTAGCATTTCTTGTGGACAACAATGCAACGTGTGACCAACGGGTCGAAGCATCAACCAGAACCATAAAATACCTTAATGGTCCGCATTCTGGATGTATAGGTCCACAAATATCACCTTGTATTATTTGTAAAAAGGGAATATTTTATTTGGTATATTTAGCATAGGATGGTCTCGATCCTGTCTTTTCTAAAGAACAAGCTTTACAGAATGAGCGATGCGCCTTCGATAAGGACAGCGAAGAAGAATTGGAAAGGGGGTGCACTTCAATTACTTTGGATTCAATTACTTTGGAAGACGAAGGTTGCGCTTCTCTTACTTTAGAAGGCATAAAATGTGCATCATTTACTTTAGAGTGCACATTGTTACTCTGTATTGTAACAATCTTGTGTCCCATTTTCTTTTTCATTCGAAAGAAAGGATGTCCGTGTGAGTTCTTCAAAACACGGATCATCATATCACGACCTGGGTGCCCTAGTCGATCGTGCCAAAGCTTATATAAGTCACTGGCCAACAGTTCGTTGTTGGCAACCACATGGGATTCAATAATCCTAATAGTGGTGATATACAATCCACTAGAGTGACTCATTAGTTTCTCTAAGATGCGCTTCCTTCCGCATTCACTAGAGGTCACATATATGTACTCAATTCCATTTTCACAGTGAGTTTCCAAGTGATAACCATTTGCGCGGATATCCTTGAAACTTAACAAAGTGTGGTGAGCTCTTGGTGCATATAGAGCTTCTGTGACTTTAATCATTGTGTCGTTTGGCAACAAGAATTGAGCAGTACCTCGCCCAATTATTACTTGCGATGATCCAATCATCGTAGTCACAGATGTATTATAAGGAGTAAAATTGACAAATAATTATCTGTTTCTTAGGATAGTGTGGGTGGTTGCACTATAAACTAGACATTCAATTTCTCCTGGAGACATTCCTACAAGTACATTAGGCAGGAATGTTACAAACAAAGAAAAATGAACAATTTATCTCACTTCCTTTAAAGAATTTTGTTCTACTAGAATGGTGTCCTTTCCATTCTAATTTACATGCTAAACAACAGATTATCATGAACAAAGTAAAATTCTATAGAACATAATAGAAAATAAGTACTTATAGATAATCCATACACATAACATAAAGATGGTAAGAACGTGTTCAGCAACGGTAACACCTACTTAAACTATTAAACAAACGATAGTCTAAGATAACATAAAAACTTCAAAGCATCTAAAAACACACAGAGTCTAGCAAGCCGAAAACTAAATTCTTAGGCCCAAGCAAAATCGAGGCACATCCATAGTTGGGGCAAAGTCCTCATTGCCCAGAAGTCCGAAATTGTGAGGTTGACGTCAGGGGTTACATCATTTTCTTCCATATAGTTAGCCTCGTGTTCGAGAGTTTCCCGGTACTTTTTGTAGCTCGTAGATACATTGGCACTAGCCTTGCAATGCTTGTACCAATGTCCGGTAAATCCACACCTAAAACAAGGTGCACTTTCGTCTATGGCCTTTTTGTTAGCTGGATTTTTAGTTGTTTTCTCGAACTTAGAATCACCACCAATAAGGTCGGAAGTTCCTTCTCTGTGCCAAACATTAGAGTGACCTTTACGTCCTCGACCTCGATTATATCCCTGACGTCCTCTTCCACGAGAGGCGTTATCTCCACGTGGGTATGGATCATGGGGATGTGAATCAGAATTTTGAGCCCTCTTTCCTTTGGGGTTATTTCCCTTATTGACCTTGCCATAGTTAGCTTCGAGAACTTTCTTTTTCCCGACAACTATGGCATTGTTATTGACAAGAATCTCATTGTGCCTTTCGGCCACTTACAGTTTGTTTATCAACCTACTAAATGTGGTGATTCTTTTGTTATCCACCTTTAAACGATACTGGTTCGCTAGTATCATGGATGAGGTGGGAAAGGTCGATAGGGTTTTCTGAATCATTTCCTCATCCGTAAGTTTCTTTCCACAAAAGTCCATACGTGCCTGAATTTGCAGCATGTCTTTTTGGAAATCATTAACTTTTACATAATCGAGAAAACGGATTTCGTTCCACATGACGTTCAATTGTGGTATTAAGGAATCATGAATGTTCCCAAAATGGCTATCTAGAGCATCTCATAGCTCTTTTGGTGTTTTCAAGTGTTTTCAAGGAATCATGAATGTTCCTTAGGATCGATATGCCTCTTAAGGAACATAGAGCATGAGCTTTGTCTTTCTCAGTTACCGGAGCAGTGTCGGCAGATGGCTTGATAGTAGAGGTGTAGTCCTTTGCCACGAAGGTGGTTTCCACATCAGATACCCAACGATGGTACTCAAGTCCTGCTGAGTCCAAAAGTTCGAATTCTGGTCGAATTGGGTCCATCTACATAGACAAAATAAAGGACATTAATATGGTGCTCAAGTCCTTCTGAGTCCACGTCAAATCCCAGTATTATTTTCCCCTGACCAAATTTCTTTATGGCCAAGATGGGTACCAAAACCAAATTTCTTTATGGTTTTGTGGGTAATACGGATATGCCATATAGTCCAATATATGATCATAACCCATTCCACAAAATTAAGTAACCAAGTTTCTTTATGTTTTTTAACAAGGGAACTCTGTTTACAAACAAAATTTCTTTATGGTTTAAAAATTGCAAACAATTTGTTAACAAGGTTGACAAAATAGTCAACTGAAAATAGGTATGTTTAAAAATAAATAAACTACATGCCCATTTATCATTTATACACGCATATAATTTATTATAATGTAAGTCGCAATTTGTTTGCATATTTAGCAGCAAACCGTTTGCGGACCCTAGAATAGATTTCTGCTCCTTCTATAATTTTTGCCCTAGAATAGAGTCGTTAATGTGTTAGGTTGAAGATGACGACTCTCTTTTGCCGACCCTTTTTTATTTCTTAACGGCTCTAGATGGAACTCGAACAGCCTTCTGTTCCAAAAAATGATAGTGTCGTCATCTCATGTCCCATAGAATCGTCACTTGGCTATATGCCCTAGAGTCGTCAACCCAAATTATAGGATCGTTATTTCCTTTTTGACGACCCTTTGTTATTTGGAAGGGTCGTCACCATATAACTTTGAGTCGTCACATGTTATACAAGGCTCGTTTGTTTTGTAGATCATTTGAGTGACGACTCTTGAAATGATAACCATAAAGTTGATGTCTTATTGGGTTTTTTTGTTTTTTTTTGTTTTGAATATAGTACCAAGAAAACCAAAGACAAGGTTCCAATGACGATAACTCCTCCTTCCAAAGCTCCCCGCCAAGATAAATACTTACTTGCTGGTCAATTACGCGGTAAAAAGCCAAGTGAGGTATCATTTTCTATCACCGAACCAAGAGACAAAGGTAATGAGTTGTCGGATTCATCAGAATCACACTCTCCTGTTATTTTCGCTAACAGTAGTGGTGAAGAAGAAGAGACACAAGAAGATGAGATACAAGAAGATCCTCCCGTACGAGGTTAGGAAGAAGAAGAGGAAGAAGAGAGTGATAAGGATGATGGAAATAATGGTAATGGTGATGATTCAGATGATGGTAATAGTGGTGATGAGGAGGAGGAATAGGATGAAGGGGATGGTGCTGCTGGTAAGGATGATGAAGAGGATGATGGTAAACAAGATGTAGAACATAAGGAACAGAATGCAAAGCCGAAGCCGGTAAAGAGGTTTAAGAAGGATGGAACTGATATTGCACCCATCGCGAGACACGTTCCCGCTACTCATTTGATGTTGTCTCCTCTTCGAAGTGGTAAACCTAGAGGAGAACCTAGAGATGGGAGCAAAGTTCTATTTGGATATTCTGGATTGTGGGCTCATACCATCTATGAGACAATTATAAGAATCCCAACTTTGCTTGCTATTTGATTAGTTGGTTGATATTAACTTTCTAATATTTTTTTAATATTTATTTGTTTATGTTTTGTAGGATTATAAGAATGCCGCACGTCTTTTCGGGCACCAATCTTCTTTTAAGAAAATGGAGTTGTGGCCGCTAAAAGGTGAATGTGCAAGAGTTAGAGAATATGTTGAAAACTCCGGTTTGTACAATATCGTTGTGAACTCTGTGATTGCGTATGACAAGGTTGCAGTATGTAGTTTCTGTGAAAGGTATTACGCTGAAGTAAACACATTCCAACTTCCTTTTGGCGAGATGGCATTGACTCCTGATAATGTAGAACAAATATTAGGGGTGCAGGTCGAAGGTAAATCAACCAGTGACAAGTTCAAGAGAAGGCCTAGTTTGGATGAAATTTATACATGGAACAAGAACTTGTTTGGCTGGGATAAGGAGAATATTGATGGGCTTTTCGTGCCGGGAACTAAGTACCCGAAGAAAGAGTTCAAACTTGTGGAGATTAGGAAGATGTTTGTTGGTACAGAACAGAAGGAAAAAGATGAAGGTCTCTCTGATATGGAATGTCGTTATGCGGCGGTTGCGTATTTGTTGTACGTCCTTGCGTCGGTTGTATTTCCTAACAGCAAAGGTAACAGGGTCAGCGCCAACCTTCTTCAGCTTTTGGATCCCTTGGAATATGTGAACAATTACTCTTGGGGACTGCCATAGTTGCACATCTGAATGGTCAGCTTTCTCAGGGATCTTGCGAACGAACTTCTCATATTAATGGGAATTTGGCTCTAATCCAGGTATTTGGATTGATGAAAGTTGTCTTCTTTTAATACGTTTTTTTCCTTTGATTTTTTTATGTTTATTTGATTGTTTTAAAATTTTCAACTTTGGTTGTTATAGGTGTGGATTTATGATCATTTCCCGTCACTGTTCAAAGATAATGAAGATGTGAAACTTAACCCAGAATGGAACAAAGGTAGTCCAACAGGAACCCGTTGGTTGTACTCCGGTTCTCAGGATAGGGAACAAACTGATGCGTTGATAGAAATGCGTAAAAAACTTGACAACATCACGGCGAAAGAGGTAATCTTTACTCCATACAAGGATGATAGAGTTGGCGCAATGGAAGATGTCGTGTATTACCATGGCCCTTTGTTTCACCCAAACGGTTTTTCAATGTACAATCCGATGAGAATCATGTGTCAACTTGGGTTTATTCAAGATTCACCCGATGAAGACTATGTACCTCGTTCAAGAACAAGTTGAACAAATGCGAGGCTGACAAGGATGACATAAAAGTGGTTTATGAACCTGCAGCTGATGTCAAGCATTGGAATAATAGACACTCTATCCTCGTAGACATCACATATTGGGTGCATGTGCATGAAGGTCAGGAGGCAACAACGGATTACTATCAATGGTACGAAGGCTTTTCCCATGGTAGGGTGATACGGATAGATCAGACTACGGGTAGGAGGACCAACAGAGCATCCACCTCTGCTTCTCAAGCTGACGGTAGAGATGATACTACCATTCTTAAACTAGTGGTGAGTATTTATTTTTGTAATTGTGTTATTCATCTACATACAAATATAAGTCAGTTAATGTGAATTGTTTTTTGAATGCATATAGAGGGAATGAATGAAGCTTTTTGTCAAGGCTTTTTGTTGCTCGGCTGACAAAGGGGAAGTGTTTGATCCTACGAACCAACGTCGATACGCTGATTACTGCATGCACATTGAAAGTCCCAATGCAAAGAAGATGTTTGCTGAGCTGGATAAGGAAGGTAAGAGGACCCGGAAAACATGTAGCCAACAAGCACAAGAACGTGGTGAACATGGGCAAAGTAGCCAACATCATGATGAACAAGGTACTAGAGAAGATGGTGGTTACTCAGGGGGAAGTGATACTCAAGGTCCTCCTCCTAAGAAAAGCCGGAAAGTTTCCCAGTCAGGGAGGTAAAGAGGAGTTCGAGGTAGAGATGGTGGTCTTGAGTGAGGAGATGTTACCGTCGACTTGAACTTATGTTCATTTTACTTTATGACTTGAACTTATGTGTTTGTTGAAACTACTTATGTGTTTGGTTTGGATGGTTTGTTGAAACTACTTTGTTTTCATAAGATTTAAGAAGGATGTTTACAACTATATTTGTTAGAATAATGTAGGACTCTAATGCAGACAAGATTATATATTGTGACAGAGCAGGGTCGTCAGCTTTGTTTTCTAGCAGAATAACGACCCTAATTCTGATAATTGAATTTGCCCATCTGATACACAGAGTCGTTAAGTGTTTCAAATAGAATTCTAAGGACCCAGAGAGAAATTAATATAGTGATGACATATTTTTTTTGTGACTGGAGTCATTATTGGTTATATGGAAACCAATGACGACCCTAGGCTACCAAAACATCCAGGAGATGAACTGTATTTTCTATGGCTAGAGTCGTTATTAATTATATAAAAACCAATGACGACTCTAGGTTAGCAAAACATCCAGGAGATGAACCAAATTTTCTATGGCTAGAGTCGTTAGGTTGATCATATAGTAGATTAACGACTGTAGATGTGTATTAAATCCAGAGAATACCACTTTTAGGTATATAGAGTCGTTGCTTTTATATGGACACTAATGACGACTCTTAGTTGAAATAACATCCAGGAGAATAACCAACATGGGTTAATAATTGAGTCGTTATGTTAATAACATAGCAGAGTAACGAATCTGTGATTCTAGTGGATAGAGTCGTTGAGGTGTATGTTACATATAGGTGGACGACTGTTTTTTAAACTTTATATTGGAACGAGAATGGACTTTGATTTCATTAAGAAAATAACATTACATCAATCTCGTATTACATAAGAGTTAATATGGGTATTCTTGAATTTGACACATCAAATGTTCGTCAATGAACCTTCTCGCACGACGATACAACGTTGTATATTCTTTGTGGTGAATGAACTTAGTTTCCCCCATTATGTATTTTCCATAACCCATTGAAACGTTCCAGATGAAATTAAACGAGGAATGTTATATGTTAGTAACTTTGAACCATGAGAAAAATATAAATATTAAAGAATTACTCACTTTTTCCTTAAGAGGAGCTCGTGGATGATGGTCGTACACCATATTTCTAACTTTTACATACTCTCTCATTGCACTTTTAATGTAGTTGAATCGAAATGCCAAGTCTCTCCATTTGCGGTTATTAGGATTCGCGGTATGCCCGTAGAAGAACTTCTTAACTCTCTTCCAAAACATTGAATAAATTTCATTTGGACGTTCACGAAACGTATTAGCAAATGATTTAACGAGACACAAATCTGCATACGGTTCCCATTCCGCCATTGCAATTGAAAGATTACGTAGTTTGGTGGAATAAAGAATGGTTTTGGGCTATTTTCTCAAGAGGATGGGGTGGTATTATATAGAAGAAAATCCCAACGGTCGTTTTTTTTTTAAATTCACAACATGGGTCGTTAGCTATGTGATTAAACAAGTTGACGACTCAAGAGAAGGTTGTTGCAAAATTAATTATATGACGACTTAAGGTAGAGTCGTCACTGAATTACTAAACAAAGATAACGACCGTTATTGCAAATAAATTGAATCTCGATTGAAAGGAAACTTGGAAATAGTAGCATATTAATTAGAAGGTGGAAATAACATTAGTAGTCCTAACACAGTTGGTCAAACTAAGTTCCTTTGAACACATTACATGTTATTCCTATTTCTGGTGCGAAATTCAACTAGCATTGCGGCTTCGATGTGATAAAAAGGCTCTCCTCTCCATTTGGTATATGCAGCCTGTGCAGCACGCCTATCCCCTTTGTGTCTCGCGAGAAACTCGTTGTACTTGGTGCACCATTTCATAACAAGAATCGTCCTATGACTAATGTGGGACGACAATTAAGGATATCGTAGTTTCTTGTTGTAATTAACGAAAGTACCCGAACTAACTTGGATCCAAAATATACTATCATGTTGATGTTCTTCGTGAAGATCCTTGATGATGTAATAATTTTTAACCCATTCGGTATCTTCCTCGACTTGCTTAAATCTTTCCTGGAGTTGGGATTGTTCTTCGTCTCGTTTTTTGGCCTCGCGCAACTCTTCTTCTTCCTTCGTAGGTGTTTATGGGTGAAAACTATTCCTGCCGGATTTGGTAATTTGGGGTGTGTGGATGAGGAACCCTAAACAAATGCACTGCGCGGTGAGTTCTTGTAGATTCGGAAATCAATCTGTGCAAGTCCGGCCTAAACCAAGAAATGGCCGTTCCAGACTTGTTTCGGTCACAAAGTGAAGGAGATGGGGTTGATCTTAGGGAGGGAAGCGAAGAAGGTGTTGAGATTGTGAAGGTGTTGGCTTGCTTATGACTTGTAACAGAAAGGTGAGCAGGCTTACGATTGATGCAAGCAGGCTCTGGGTGTTTGAATACGTTTTGTATTAACACTTGGTTTCTGTCTCGTCTGGACTTGTGTTGTTTTTCCCCTTGTGTTGAAAATAAGGAGGAGAACCTATTTATACAAGTCATTTGAGCCTTATTCACGTCTCTCATGGGTAGTGGAGGAAGTGGAGTGATGGAGTAGTGGAGGTGTGTGTTGGTGTTACACGACCAGTCTTGCCCACTTCTCCTGTCATCTCTAACCGTCCATGACTTCCTGACACGTTCTTGTGATGGCGCGTTGCACGCTGCACGTTGTAAATCGCCAGACCAATACCCCAGTATGTATCCCCCAGTTTGTGACATGATTGATGTCTGGAATGTGTGGATCGTGGGACCCACAAAAGGTAGCATGTGATGCTAAATTGAATAACTGCGTTATTCAGGAAACTGATACTTGTGAAGTATCGTGTGTATTTTTATGCAGGTACTGCATCATGGTGTGGTAAAGCGACGGGTGGTTATCACCATGACGCCTCATTGACCAATTAACTCCTAACCAGGGTTGTATAACCAAGCTTGTGAAGGCGGACGGATGAGATGATCTTTGAGACACTCATCTGCGGCACCGTTGATGGAATCGTGGTTTTGAAGAGGTGCGCAGGCATCACTCTTCGACTTGGTCGAAACCAAGCATGGGAAGGATTTTGGAAAGGACCGACCGGGCATGCGTGTAAACGAAGATGCCGGTGTACACGTCCGTACCTCTCTGTCCCATAAAGGCGCGATCTAGGCCACTCGATTTGACCGACAAAAAGAGGGGTGGTTGAGATCGGTTTGCGGCAGAAATCCATTGCCGCAAAGGAAATGGAAACCGCGTGACATGCCTAGTTTGGACGCGCGTTCCAAGACGACCAATCTTGGTCGGTCTTGTTCGATCAGTCTGGCGTATAGGTGGTAAGCTGGTGTTCACGCCTATACCTGACTATCCCATGAAAACGTGATCTAAGCCACTCAAATCGTCCGGTGAAGTTGAGTGGTCGAGATCGATTTGCAATTTGGGAAGTGTAACCATGCAAGTTTGGACGCGCGTTTTGGGATGGCCGGGCATGATATGCCTTGGCCGATCAGTGAGGGGATAGACGGGCCCACGGTGGTCGTCTTTGGTATGGCGGACACGCTTAATCTAACTGGGACCCTTCATTCGTGCTTTGGAGAAGATGGACGCTCGTGATGCTCGAAACCCTAATTTTGGCTTTCACGGCCGTGTAACCATGTTCCATTTGGGCGCACGACCGGGACGACCAACCATGGTTGGTCCTGACCGATTGGTCAAGTATGTAGGCGGGCCCACGGTGATTGTGTTGACATGCTCTGGGCCCTTTGAATCTGCATCTACACCCTCCATCTATACCTGCGAAGATGGATGGTTAAGACTGTTTTGCGACACATGTAATATGTCGCAAACCCTAATTTAGGGTTTTCCGTCCATATGCTCTGGTTTGGACGTTTTGGCAAGCTATGCCAATATTTTGGGGAGGCCGACCATGCGGGGTCCGCGTTGGTTCGACAATGAATATTCCATACACGCTTGGGGGTTATGGAATTGATCCGGGCCATCCAATCACGCCGGTGAGGTTGGATGAACGAGATCATATCCGGACCGATACGGACAAATCCGGATGCTCAATCGGGCTAGTATAACACACCGAGAGTTCTCAATTGGGCTAGTATAACACACCTAGAGTTGCAACCTGTACGGGTATTTCGTACATGCTTTCATTATAATGCTTGGAGGTTCGTGTTGCTCTGCTGAGAGCAACACTCAGTCATCATGCCGCACTGATAATGAGTACAGGAAATACAAGGCTGCTCACGCATTAATTAATAATGCTATAAATTCACAGGGGTATATGGGATTATTGCTACATGCTCCAACCTCGGATGAATTTCATGTATTCACAGAATGAGATTGTTGCCACATGCTCCATTCTAGGTGAATCAGTAAAGTGAAGGAGTATCCAACACTTATTAATGGCTTTATCTTTTACAAGATGTCAGCGCATAATTTTCTGGTTTCTTACAATTTTAACCTTAAATGGAAATCCACCATCAACATTAAGTCCCCTGCCTAGCACGTAATGGTTACACCATTGTGGGGTAGGCATGAGATGGTGAAAGTTAATGACAAAGCTTATGAGACAAAGTTAGATGTTACCAGGAGAGACGGGTCATCCTGTCCTTGGAGCATGTCACGTTCAAGAGGTGTCCAGGCGAGTGTTCCCCTAACGTGATGTCGGTCTTGCCTGCTTCGATGGACTGTTACGTCTTTTTCGTTCGTGGGGCTACTGCACCTGCTTGATCGAACGTGGGCTTGATGTGCCTGTTTTGGTTAATCGTGGGTCCGCTGCGTCTGCTTGATCGAACGTGGTACCCCATGTAAGCATGCTTGATTCGAACATGGGCAGATGTGCATGCTTCGATCGAACGCGGGACCACCGTGTACATGTTTCAAACGTCGGCCATGTCCTGTGCCTACTTTGACCGTACGATTGATGTACTTGCTCGAGTGTCATCTTGCTACTTCGATCAAACACCGACCCAACTAGCTTGACTAAACACCGGACTTGATGCTTTGACCAAACACCGGCCTTGTTGTTTGCGTTTCTCGAACGTGGGACCCGATGTGAGCAAATTTTTTTTTTTTTTTTTTTTTTTAAATGAACCTTGTGCTCAAACTTAATGTGGGTTCTGTAGAAAGCGTTGAAGCAGCTTCTGGAGCAGGCCCGGGAGAGCGTTGAAGTGTTGGAGATGAAACGCCTTCTTCTGGAGAGAGAGCTTTGATTGGGGACGGCTGTGTTTGCTTCGACCAATCTGGGGTTGGGATCAAGTGGGACCCGCCGCGTGCCTGAATGAACGTTGACGTGTGTTTCGACTGAAAACCGGCCCTGCTACGTACGCCTATTTTATTCGAATACCAGCCTTGTGACTTTGATCAATACCAGACTCGAAACTTGAGCAATACCGGACTTGTGCCTTGATCAATACCGGACTTGTGACTTGATCAACACCGGACTTGAAACTTGAGCAATACCGGACTTGTGACTTGATCAACACCGGACTTGAAACTTGAGCAATACCGGACTTGTGACTTGATCAACACCGAGACTTGAGCAATACCGGTGTTTGGACCCAATACCAGCCTTGTGTACTCCATCGTGAATGTGTGTTTGTCGTGTGTGACTACACATCTCACGCGTTTTTATACAAGTACTGACTCATGTATTTTATTGTAGAATGAAGAAAGGAACTCCTGTTGAGATGTCTTCTGGGGATAATGCTGGTGCCAAGTTAGGAGGTGTTGACAGATTCAAAGATATGCCTAACATTGATGATGATTTGTTCACCGCGCTCTTTCAACTATATAAAAATATCCGTTCCACAAGATAACCCTTCTCCTATCGACTTCAAGGTTTTTTCATGCTCCGCTGGGCCCTCATGAAGGATGGATGAGACGTATGTTGAGCAATGAGTACATCAAAGATAACTTGACCAGAGCGCAGATTATTGATGCAGCTTGAGTGTTGAAACGGCACGAGAAGATGTTAAAGTGGTTTCTGGTGCGAACGTTGAGGTGGATCCTGGAGAGAGTGTTGAATAAGGATTCTGAAGCGAACGTGGTTCCCGGAGAGAGCGTTGAGGCGGCTCTTGAATAGACCATTGAAGCAGCTTCTACTAGAGGGAGCGTTGAAGTGTTTCCCTCTTCAGTTCGATTTACCCTTGCGAATTCCATGCTTCTTAACTGACCATCTCTCTCATGTTGAAGAATTCCTTGACTGACGGTGAAGGAACTTCATGCTGAGCCTCAGTCCCCAAGCGTGGTTTACATGGTTTGTTCGTAGTGGTTGTTGTCGAGCCAGATACGTAATATCTTGGACATTATTTCATCATTGTGGGAGTCGTGCATGTGGTACTGGAGTTGGAGTTGACGGACGCGCAGGATGTAGTATCTCGTTGGTTTTCCTCTTGCTGCTTCAGGGAACTGCTTACATAAGGCTGAAGGTTGTATCGCCTGTTGGTGAGATATATGCCCCTACAAATATTATGAGGCTCTTCATTACCGGCAGGCCTGGTTCTTTCTATCAGGGCATATATTGTTGTAGATGAGCGTTCAACATCTCCAGAGGATGACCAAAAGCGCGGATTCTCCAACATAGCATGATAGACATGTACCACTGTATGATAAAGTGACTCGCCCGGATCTTGTTCGACCACTGTCTGGTAGAGTGACTCGCCTGGATCTTGCTCGATATGACGCGTGGACATAGTTATCTTCTTGAGGCTGCTCCTTTGAGGTATCGGCTCTAGTGGAAGATTGCCGTCATAGAGCGTTGATACGTTGCACCGGTATTCTTTAAACCAAATGGCAGTATAGTATAATAAAAATTTCTGAGAGAAGTTCGAAAAGCTATCTTACTTGCATCATGCTCGTACATCCTTATCTGGTTGTAGCCGCTACATCCATCCATGGAGAAATACATGCCGTGTCCGCTGGTCGCATCTACTAACATGTCGATGTTAGGTAGAGGAGGATCATTTTTGGAGCAACACCTGTTCAAGTATCTGAAGTCTATGCAGCACCTGATCTATCCATTTTCCTCGTGTTTGAACTGCAACTGTTTAACCGACTTAGACCCAGGTATGACATGTAGATGATGGGTGACCAATTTTCATCTAAATTCGGCATTTCTTCATATCTCCAAGCGAATATGTCTTGGTACTCTTTGAGAAGTTCCACGAGCTTTGTGCGTTTATCCGTAGTCAAGGTTGAGATGATGGAGATAGGCCTAGGAGATTCCCCAACGATTTCAATCTCATCAGTTTGGAGTTGGTGCCCTCTTGCAGCTGTTGTGGAGCATCTAGCATTTGTTCTTGTGGTTCGTTGCTGTTGTAGCATTCCATTAGGTGGAGAGACTGGGTAACAGTCTCCCCTGCTAATTGATAATGGCAGTGTCGATATACCGTTTTCCCATTCTGGTCACGACTCGCCACAAAAGTTCGTTCCCTCTTCGTGTGAACGTGGGTCGTGGCTTCACAGGATGGAGAAGAATGCTTCGTCAGCAAAGATGCATCGTGGGTTTTAGCCCTCAATGATGCAATCCGGTCTTCTTCCTGAATTGACGCCCACGTTGGGAGTGGGACGCAACGAACTTGTCTGATTATTTCCGCGGAGCTTCTCCCGTATGTGCTGGTTTGTTTTCCCTCGAAGTCTGTCATTGTGGTAGGCTTCCGTATGACCTTGCCTGGGAGAACCTTGGATGTCCTGAGAGTCTTGAGAGTAATCAAATTCGAAGATGCTCCTGTGTATATAAGGGCCGTATTGAACTCTGAATCCTTGATACGTGCGGTGACATGTAGGGCACGGTCGTGACCTTCCTCTGGTTGATTGCAGCAAAACATCTCTGCGCGCTGATTCTTCGAGAGGTGTGAAAGTTCGCATAAACTTTCCACTAGAGAAACCGCTTCTCGATCCACCGGCCTCTGGTTCATAGTGAAACTATTGACTTGAGGAAGATCGTTGTGAGGATCAGTCCCCAGTGTAGAAGTCTTCATGATAGGACCGCTCATATCTGATGTCGCTTCTTTGATCAGGTCCATGGAGGTCCGCGACGCTGAAGTACCTTCTCCGGTGCATTGAATGCGTTCCTTTTTTTCTCCAGGGGATGTCTTGGCTCTTGTGGCAATCGATCAGTTAATTTCTTAAGAAAAGTGAGTACCTCTTTCTGAGTTGCGGCCATATCCGTTTGAGTCTTAGCAAGAACTTCCTGCTTCTCCATCAAGTCTGCAATGGTAATGGGGGATGGTCCTCTTCTCGTCCCTTCGGCTCCTCGTCCTGATGAAGGAATGGAAGTTGTTGCTCTGGTGACTACCAGAGGTGTTACACTTGATGAGATGCCGGGATTTGTGGCTACTCTGGCTCTGGTGATGGGAGGTGTTACACTTACTGGAACATCTCCTGCTGCGCTGGCACTGGTGGTAGAAGTGACGGCTCCATAAGATGTATTGACCACGGTAGCTCCACTGACAGGTACATCGACACCGGGAGTGTTATCCACAATAGCTCCATCAGAATTGATTGCTGATCCAGACCTGAGTTCTACAATCTTGAAATGGATTGATGATTGAATTGGTCCTAAGATCTACCCTTTTTGAAATTGATAAAATTGAATCGGATTTCGAAGAAATTGACTTTACAACCGAGAGATTAATCTCCCACCGTGATCGCCAATTGTTTATGGGTGAAAACTATTCCTGCCGGATTTGGTAATTTGGGGTGTGTGGATGAGGAATGAATCTAAACCCTAAACAAATGCACTGCGCGGTGAGTGCTTGTAGATTCGGATATCAATGCAAGTCCTAGTCTTAAACCAAGAAATGGTCGTTCCGGACTTGTTTCGGTCACAAAGTGAAGGAGATGGGGTTGATCTTAGGGAGGGAAGCGAAGAAGGTGTTGAGATTGTGAAGGTGTTGGCTTGCTTATGACTTGTAACAGAAAGGTGAGCAGGCTTACGATTGATGCAAGCGGAGCTCGGGTGTTTGAATACGTTTTGTATTAACACTTGGTTTCGTCTCGTCTGGACTTGTGTTGTTTTTCCCCTTGTGTTGAAAATAGGGAGGAGAACCTATTTATACAAGTCATTTGAGCCTTATTCACGTCTCTCGTGGGAAGTGGAGGAAGTGGAGTGATGGAGTAGTGGAGGTGTGTGTTGGTGTTACACGACCGGTCTTGCCCACTTCTCCTGTCATCTCTAACCGTCCATGACTTCCCGACACGTTCTTGTGATGGCGCGTTGTACGCCGCACGCTGTAAACCGCCGACCAATACCCACGATATGTATCCCTCGGTTTGTGACATGATTGATGTCCTAATGTGTGGATCGTGGGACCCACAAAAGGTAGTATGTGATGCTAAATTGAATAATCTGCGTTATTCAGAAACCGATACTTGTGAAGTATCGTGTGTATTTTTATGCAGTGTGCGCATCATGGTGTGGTAAAGCGACGGTGGTGATCACCATGACGCCTCATTGACCAATTAACTCCCGACCGGGGTTGTATAACCAAGCCGGTGAAGGCCGGACGACGAGATGATCTTTGAGACACTCATCTGCGACCGATGATGGAATCAGAGTTTTGAAGAGGTGCGCAGGCATCACTCTTCATCTTGGTCGAAACCAAGCATGGGAAGGGTTTTGGAAAGGACCGACCGGGCATGCGTGTAGACAGCATGCCGGTGTACACGTCTGTACCTCTCTCGTCCCATAAAGGCGCGATCTAGGCCACTCGATTTGACCAAGCAAAGAGGGGTGGTTGAGATCGGTTTGCGGCAAATCCATTGCCGCAAAGGAATTGGAAACCGCCGTGACATGCCTAGTTTGGACGCGCGTTCCCAAGACGACCAATCTTGGTCGGTCTTGGTCGATCGATCAGCGTGTAGGTGGTAAGTCGGTGTTCACGCCTATACCCGACTATCCCATGAAAACGTGATCTAAGCCACTCAAATCGTCCGGTGAAGTTGAGTGGTCGAGATCGGCCTTGCAATTTGGGAAGTGCAACCACGCAAGTTTGGACGCGTTTTGGGATGGCCAGGCATGATAGATCAAGTGAGGGGATAGACGGGCCCACGGTGGTCATGCTGGTATGACCGGACCTGCTTAATCTAATCTGGGACCCTCCATTCGTGCCGGAGAAGATGGACGCTCGTGATGCTCGAAACCCTAATTTTGGCTTTCACGGCCATGTAACCATGTTTCTTTTGGGCGCACCAATTGGGACGACCAACCATGGTTGGTCCTGACCGATTGGTCAAGTATGTAGGCGGGCCCACGGTGATTGTGTTGACATGCTGTGGGCCCTTTGAATCTGCATCTACACCCTCCATCTATACCTGCAAAGATGGATGGTTAAGACTGTTTTGCGACACATGTAATATGTCGCAAACCCTAATTTAGGGTTTTCCGTCCATATTCTCTGGTTTGGACGTTTTGGCAAGCCATGCCAATATTTTAGGGAGGCCGACCATGCGGGGTCCGCGTTGGTTCGGCAGTGAATATTCCATACCTGCTTGGGGGTTATGGAATTGATCTGGGTCATCCAATCACGCTAGTGAGGTTGGATGAACGAGATCATATCCGCATCGATACGGACAGTCCCAGGATGCTCAATCGGGCTAGTATAACACACCGAGAGTTCTCAATCGGGCTAGTATAACACACCGAGAGTTGCAACCTGTACGGGTATTTCGTACATGCTTTCATTATAATGCTTGGAGGTTCGTGTTGCTCTGCTGAGAGCAACACTCAGTCGTCATGCCGCACTGATAATGAGTACATGAAATACAAGGCTGCTCACGCATTAATTAATAATGCTATAAATTCACAAGGTATATGGGATTGTTGCTACATGCTCCAACCTGGATGAATTTCATATATTCACAGAATGGGATTGTTGCCACATGCTCCATTCTAGGTGAATCAGTAAAGTGAAGGAGTATCCAACACTTATTAATGGCTTTATCTTTTACAAGATGTCAGCGCATAATTTTATGTTTTTTTACAATTTTAACCTTAAATGAAAATCCACCATCAACAGTAGGATATGGCGTGAAAGTGTATGCTTTTTTAGTAGGTCGCATGCTTTTTTGGCGTATCTCTTCTTCCATTGCCAATATTGATTTGGTTGGTCGCTTGCATCTTCTAAGTATGTTTTCAATTGAATTGGTAGTTGATGAAGGATTTGTCATTTAAAAAAAAAAAATCGTGAGGTTGTTTTCAATTAAATTTGCTCCTGGATGTGTTCCTCTATATATAGAATAATTACCAACGGTTATTTTTTTTGGAAAAAAGTGTATACAAAAAGAGTCGTTGGGGGTATTTTCACTATCATGATGATGACTCTTAGGCGTATAACTAGAGTCGTTACTGTGTATGTATATAGGGATCAAGATACTTAGTAGAAAAACATCCATGAGACCATCAAATTTTTACAGTTAGAGTCGTTAAGGGGTATGTATATATGGATAACGACTCTTAGTTGGGAAAACATCCAGGAGAAGAACAACATTAGGACCATAAGAGCTGTTAGTATGTATGTTAATATAGATGACGACTCTTAGTTGGAAAAAACATCTAGGAGACCATCAAATTTGTACAACTATAGTCGTTAAGGTGTATGATAATACAGATGACGACTCTTAGGCGAATAAACATCCAGGATACTATCAAATTTTTACAGTTAGAGTCGTTAAGGTGTATGTATATATGGATGACGACTCTGTAAAATAATTCAAATTGTTTATGAGGGTCGTTGGTGTTTTAATCTAACTAGGATAACGACTCTAGATAAAAAAGAGTGAAAAACATTTATGTCGTAAGATAAAACGCATTGTATTCATTAAGCATTCTTCAAAATACAAATATATGGGTTCAAGATACAACCATTATCAAAAAGTATGCTTCAAAATGCAATGCAAAGTTGAGAATAAACATCTTCTCTCACGATTCATTGCCCATGTCTAAGTAAACCGGGGTTGGGTCCATAGCATTCCAAATGTTCATTCCATACTCATACTGGTTTGTCCACTCCTTGGTGTTCTCTCCCCAATAACCATACACCCGTGGTAAAGGACATTCTTCGGAAATCTTCAAGCCTATGTAATGGTTATCATTCACATGTGCCATTACAATTCTTCTTTCCTTTATCGCCGCCCCGCACCTAGTTTTTGAGGGTACGTACATACAAGAGCCTCCGGGGAAGCCTTTGCTGAATACAATTACAACACAAGTGAATGTGTCCTCCAAAAGTTGACCACCAAAAGGCATTTGCATCCAAAACTTATAACCGGCCTTCTTCGACCCCTTCCTCCATTTCACGTTTGAAACCAACTCCCTAAACTTCAATTCCCTCTCTTTTTGATCTCCTTCCATGAGCATTGTCAAATATAGTTGTTTGTCCTCAACTAGTTTTTCTGTCATTTTTTTTCTTGCATATTCGATTTGGGTGAGCTTAAGTTCTCCGGCCTCGTCGAAATGCCCTAATTGTTCCGTTGCAACATGGTAACCACAATTTCCATCGCCGTTAACGTCGTCGGTGGATAAAAGGTGATCCAAGATGACGTGAAGAAGTTGATCGGTATACTCTTTATACAAAATGTAAGCAACACGATGTGGTCTTCCTTGGGAATCTCTAGGGGTGCGCGGGTTACCCTTTATTCCTCTTATCGTCACCATTTCGCTCGTTTGGCTTTGCTGGGTACCGACCACATGCTCTACAACATCCATGTCTTCCTTTTGTTTCACTTCTATTTCACTTTGGGTCAATCTTGTTTTTTTGGCCGACCCCTTGCCTTGGGGAGGAAAGAGTTCTCATATTCCGTATATTCCGCCTGGACATACTCATGACGTGACGGGTCACTTTTGCAACTCTTGGCCGCTTTGACGGTTTCTCTAAACGACTTTTTAGTTGTCGGTCTACCCGGTGATTTTTGTTTCATTGGCTCTTCTTCTACTCCCAAGCTCTTACGGGCAGCCGGTCACAAATTAGAAACCAATATCTGTCTTCCTGCACAATTCATTTTTCGATATTTCTCATTGGTATACTTTCCAATCTCCATGTCTCCAAATTGTTCATCAGCGGCTCCTGTTGGATTTGGGGTGAATGAAAGTTGCTTCCAAAAAGGATCGACATCTTCAATGGAATGATCACCTTGTACCCACTAAGCTTATGTTTACACGGGATGCCAAGCTACGTCTCAGTTGTACAATTACATTTAATCACTTTTCCATTGGAAGCTTTCGATCGAAATTTGTTTAGTTCAGTCATCATATGCTTTATTGCCCACCATGATACTTGGTGTGCAACCCCACGTAGAAATTCTTTATCTTCCATGTATTTCTTCATAAAATGGTCTTTACTATACTCCATCTGAGTCACGATCTTGCTAAGATCATCCTCGGCGTGCTCGTGAATAGCTTCCTGTACCGTAACTACCCCACCAGTGTTTTCTTGAAGAATTTTTTTCAAACGTCCATGGGACTGCTCAGCAATACTCGTGGACTCATTTTGGTAGTGCTTGTACTTCTTGGTCCATACATAAACAAACTTCTCCTTCCAAGGATTCAACCATGTATCTAGGAAATAGTCAACAACCTTCTTATGATTTGTACTCCAATCATCAATAAACTTTTGAAGATTTGCATAGTACTTTACTTCGGTCTTCGAATGAGCCAAATGACCCCAATCTTTGCAGAAATCCTCCCATAGATCACCATCTTCAGCATATTTTTCCTTTTCTTTCCTTTTCTCTTTGGCTATCTCTTTTTTTTTGAAAGTTTACTTAGACGCTCATCTTCCTCCTTGGAACGTTGATTACCCTTTGCAGGCTTGATCTTTTGGATATGATTCTTGCAATTAGAAAAAAGATTCATTTGGATGTGCCACTGTTTATGGGTAAAAATCGTTTCCGCCGATTTCGGTAAATTCGGTAGGTGAGTAAGAAACTGGTTTAAACCCTAAACAAATGTGCTGCACATGAGCACTTTATAGATTCGAGAGATCAATTTGTACAAGTCCGGCCTAAACGAAGAAATAGCCGTTCCAGACTTGCTTCGGTCACAAAGTGGAGGAGAAGGGTTGATTTGGGGAGGGAAGCAAAGAAAGGTGTTGAGACCGAGAATAGTGCAGGAGAGTAGTGTCTCGACTTGTATCGAGAAAGTGAAAGCTTGGAAGCTTGCAAGAGATGAAAGCTTTTTTGAAGAGCTTGCAAAGTTGCCTTTTCTGAGAGTGTTATGTTTTTCTCCTGACGGTGACTTTTTATCTGGTGGAAATAGGTAAGACCTATTTATACAAGTCGAGATTGAAACGTACCCTGGCCTCATGAAGGAAGAGAGTAAAGGGTGAAATAATGGGAGTAGGTGGTAACCGCATGGTGTTTATGGGTGAAAACGTTTTCACAATTATTTCCTCATTTATTTGACCGCATTATTCCTATTCACGCTTTCTTAATGTGAGCGTAGTGTACGCGCATCTTTGTGACCGCCAAACCAAGACCTGGAAAGCATCCCCGGTTTGTGTTGATGTCTCGAGTGTTGGTTGCACCTTGAGTGCAAGTGGCGCTGCTAGTGGCGCGTGTGGCATGTGCCAATGGCATGTGCGGAATGCCTTTGTTGCGGGTTGCACCTTGAGTGCAAGTGGCAATGCCAGAGCTGCTAGTCGCGTGTGTGGCATGTTCCAATGGCATGTGCGGAATGCCTTGGTGGTATGTTGTACGTTGAGTGTTAGTGACAATGCCAGAGCTGCTAGTGGCGTGTGTGGCATGTGCCAATGGCGTGTGCGGAATTCCTTGGTGGTAGGTTGCACGGTTTGCAAGTTAGGCTACCAGCGTGAGTTTTGGCATGTGTCAATGGCACGTACGACCAAGTTGGCCTAGGTCCTAGTAATAAAAGCTACCAGCGTTGCATGTTGGCATGTGCCAATGGCATGCTCGGCGATTAGGGCCATGGCCTGGTAAGAAAAGCTACCAGCGATGCGTGTTGGCATGTGCCAATGGCATGCGTGGACAATTTGGGTCACGGCCTGGTAAGAAAAGCTACCAACATGCTGCGTGTTGGCATGTGCCAATGGCATGCGTGGACAATTTGGGTCACGGCCTTTCTTTGGTAAGAAAAGCTACCAAAACTTCTTTTGAAGGTTCGAGCGTGTTGGCATGTGCCAATGGCATGCGAGGCCAATTTGGGTCACGGCACTGTAGGAAAAGCTACCCTAATTCTCGGCCCAAATTCGAGCGTGTTGGCATGTGCCAATGGTATGCGTGGACAATTTGGGTCACGGCCCTGGTAGGAAAAGCTACCCTGCGAGCGTGTTGGCATGTGCCAATGGCATGCGTGGCCAATTTGTCCTAGGTTGCATGGTTTGCAAGCCTAGGCGCGGGCGCCATTTTGGCATGGCGTGGCTAGGGTAGCTAGGGCCAAGGCAGAGTGCATTTGGCATGGCGCAGCTAGCTCGGGCTAAGTGTGGATGGCATGATTTTCCATTGGCACGGAGGTGCGGATAGCATGGTTGGCATGCTTTGGCGCGCTTGGTGTGACTAGCATAGCTAGGGCCAAGGCGAGTGTGTTTGGCATGGCGCGGCTAGCTTGGGCTAAGTGTGGTGGCATGATTTGCCATTAGCACGGAGGTGCGGCTAGCATGGTTGGCATGCTTTGGCGCGTTGGTGTGGTTGGCATGATTTTCCATTGGCACGGAGGTGCGCTAGGGCCAAGGCAAGGGTGTTTGGCTTGGCGTGGTGTGACTAGCGTAGCTAGGGCCAAGGCAGAGTGTGTTTGGCATGGCGCAGCTAGCTTGGGCTAGGTGTGGCTAGCATGATTTGCCATTGGCATGGAGGTGCGACTAGCATGGTTGGCATGCTTCGGCGCGTTTGGTGTGACTAGCATAGCTAGGGCCAAGGCAGAGTGCGTTTGGCATGGCGCGGCTAGCTTGGGCTAGGTGTGGCTGGCATGATTTGCCATTGGCACGAGGTGCGGCTAGCATGGTTGGCATGCTTTGGCGCGTTTGGTGTGACTAGCATAGCTAGGGCCAAGGCAGAGTGCGTTTGGCATGGCGCGGCTAGCTTGGGCTAGGTGTGGCTGGAATGATTTGCCATTGGCACAGAGGGGAATTAGGGTTTTGTTCGTTGTAACCCTAATTTTAAAAAATACCCCCTATTAATTACTACTACATGCATTGAATTTTCTAATAAATGTGTCGCCGGTGATATTAGGTTATTCGGGGTTTTACGATTTTACCCTTTGTCTAAAAACCACCATCAACATTAAGTCCCCTGCTTAGCTCGGAACAGGGGCTTTGTTGCGAGGTAAGCATAAGATGGTGACAGACTATCAGCAGTAAATCGTAAAGAGAATTGAGGAGGCTTGTCTGACCTTTTTTATAGATAGCACTTGGAATCCTTGTCTCTGGCAGTTTTACACAAATCGGGAGGCTGGCACGATTGGGAAGTCAGCATCATTGAGAGACAGGAAGCTGGGCGATATTGGGAAGTTGACGCGAGTTGGGAAACTGAGCGTGCTAGCTGGCGGGACCGGCGCAAGGTGGGGAAGCTGAGCATGCTAGCTGGCGTGACTTGGCGCAAGGTGGGGAAGCTGAGCGTGCTAGCTGGCGTGACTTGGGCGGTCATTGGGAAGTTGGCGCAATTGGTGGGGCCGGTGTAAACAAGGAGGGAGCAGGCGTTTCTACAGATAGCAAAGTTTCCTTATTTTTCCTTCCTTCACACGCGGCTTCAATCAGGGCATTATCCATGCTAAAATCTGGAAGTGTTATGTCCCTTATTGCTTTCTTTCCTTTTTTTAAGGTTCCGTATTCATACCCAATGCAATTGTACCGTCTCCCTCGTTTGAGAAAGGGTTCTTCTTGTTGAGTTTCTCTCTTTGTCATGTCGCACAGAGGCGAATCATCTTCTAACCAGACAGATTCTCCAGGTGAAGGCGCGAGGTCTGACTCTTGCAGAGCATCCCAACAAGGGTTATTCGGGTTAAGAAAATCATACCGGTATGTTTTCTTATTCTTTGGTGGACTGACGTACGCTTTACCGCTTGTTTGATGAATGGAAAATTTCCCTTTTGTGCAGAGATATCCCGTTGGAGCATGTGTTACTGTTATCGACGAGGATGATCTAGCCATTCCCCTTCCTTCAAATCCAACCTTGTTGACTGCTGTAGACTTGGAGAACGCTGATTTAGGGCTCTCTTGTCATGAATACCCCTATGCAGGTTTGTCGTTTGGGACTCGTATGAGGTGTCTCTTCTCCAATTATCGGAATGTTGGCGGTTTCAAAAGTGCGGAAAGAATTCGTGGTCCTTTATACGAGGATATGGAAGACATACGGCCATATCGCTACCAGGAGCGTAGTGAAGTGTTGTTCGTCCGCCTTGGTTTCCATAGTGAACTGTCTTTTGACAATGATTGCTGAATATTCCGGTAACCGGGAAGTTTAATATCCAGTTGTCTGAAGGTGAGGAGAAGATGCGGGGTGACCTTGCCGCTAAGTTGGGAGATTTCGCTCGAAAAGACTCCACTGCGAAGTCGAAGGATTCCGTCCGGAAAGAGGATGAAAGGTGCTTTTACATCTGGTAGATATCTCAATGGTTTCCGGACGAGCTGGAACCTAAACGTAAAGCAAAGATCTTCATGTTGCAAAGCATTTTTGGCTCTCTCGTTGTCTAGAGACATTTTTGATGACAGTTACGGCAAGAAGGAAATAAGACCCGAGTTGCTAGTGATTGTTGTGAAGTTGGCAAAAGGTGAAGTTCTTTCAATTGGCAAGCTATTCCTTGGTTCCATGTATGTGCATCTGGATCACCTAGTTGCGAACATGCGAGTTTCGAATGGTTTCATGAAAGTGGATTCATATGTGCACGTTGCTTTTCTGCAAGCCTGGCTATGGGAGCACTTTGAGAAGTACGCTCCGAAACCGTTGCCTTCGATTCCCGCGAGTTGGGGCGGCTCCCGAATTATTCGATGGGTGAACAGGCATCCAAGAGTTGGCATGAGCTTGGTTAGTCTTCTCGATAAGTCGCATGAAATCAGTTTTCGCCCATGGGAGCCGGTCCATAGGTCGGTGAATCAAATTGACACCTTTGCTTCTGCTCCGATCATGTCTTTATCTTCTGACGGCAACTTGAGTGTTGGTGAAAACTTGTTTATTCAAAGCTGCATGTCCGGCTATATGCCGTATTTCTTCATGGGGTCTTTCCGAATAGCTGCTTACAATATTGACCGTGCTGCTCGTCACATGGGTTTCGATCAAGGGGTGCCTCTTGCTTACCAGCTAGTGGTTCCTAAGGATTCATTGCATGTCGCCCTTAAAATTAGTGCCCTTGAGCCGGGTATCCGCCTTCCCTTCTTTCAAACGGGAAGAGTAACTTCGACGACTTTTGGCTATAATGAGTTCTGGTACGATGAGTTCATTATGATCCAAGATTTTGTAAATAACGTGGTGGAGAATGTTCGTTGTTAACCTTCCCCGGCAGTTTTGAAGAAGTATCCAATGTTGAGACATCCCAAGCGAAAGTTTCCTGGCAACTCGGAAAGTCCCCAGGCAAAGGAACAGAGAACGAAGAATCGTCTTTGGCGGGTTCCGGCGGTTTCAAAAGATCCTCCCGCAGCTCTCGTGTCTTTCGGTTCTTCCAATAACTGGTATGTGTCGCCTCCTTGTTGGTTTGTCTCAAAATACGTGAATATCTGCTGAAAACATGTGTCTTGTTTCTTCTAGGGCTTCGGTAGTGTTAATGCTTTCGCTTCCCTTGCACGTTGCCAAGAGACGGCAATTTCTTCGAAGAATTCCGGCGGCACTGAGCCTTCTCATAGAGGTGATGAGCCAGAGAAAGAAGAAAGTTCGACAAGTGAGAGTGATTCCTCCGGCAAAGACCGGGTTCTTTTTCGGGAAGTGGTTCGGTGAGTTTCGCGCTTCTTTTCTTTCTTCTTCCGTTTCTTCTTTTGAAAAATGTCTAACTCAAGTTCGCAGGAGGAATCCTATTTGGAGGACGATTCTGGGGTGGAGCCACACGAAAACTTGCCTTTGGTGACCACCGCCGGGTGACTTGGAGATGGGAGTTAGCCAATTGCCGGAACGATGTGGTTCAAACGGTGGATGATTCTCTCGATGGTTGCTGCCGTAGACATGGAAGAAGACCCTTTGCGAGTCGTGAGGCCAGTTGCATGCGCCATTTTCGATCCCCGTACTTGGTTCCTTATCCAGGTCATGTGCTTTGTTTGGCGGTTTCAAAGATGTCATGCTAAGTATGAGGCGTTGTACACCGAAATCCGGGAGAAGTACGGACATATGGCCACAACCAAGAAGGTCACTAGTCGATTTGCGCTGGTTAAGCGTGTGGAAGAGGCTTTATCTTCCATCGAGGACATGCGTGAGGTGACCGGCCACACCGTTTCAAGACGTTATTGCCGATCGGGAGCACCATCGCGACGTGTGTGTAGAAAAGGAGTTCAACGCTTCGTGGTTTGTCGAAGGCCTTGCTAAGATCCAGAAGTCGAAAGATGCAGCAATCGAAAGCCTTTCAGCAGAGGAGATTGCACGACAGGAGGTAGAACCCGAAAAGCTTGCCAAGATGTTAACTATGAAGAGAGCGGCTCTTGAAGATGCAAAGTTGACTTTCTCCAAGAAGAGCAGACCTCTGTTGGATGATTTTCCTTGAATGTTTCTCTGTTAAACTTTCATTTAGGTTCTTCTTCTTTTTTTTTTTTTTTTTTTGAAAAACATACTGGATGTCTGGTTCAAAGTTCGACCGGTTTTGATAGACAAATGGTAGCTTTTGAGGATATTGGATTATTTCTGGGATGAATGGTTTTGATAATATAACTCTGATTATGTTTTGTGAAAGGAATATTGCTTTTATGAAAGTGTGTGCTAGCAATAGGCACAAGACGCAGTAGTATGACGGTTTTATTAAGAACCTAAAAACAGATCGTATATCTTGCCCAGTCTAAATTTACTCACTCCATAGGTTTTGCGAACACGCCCCTCTCCATGTAAAAGGCGGCTTTGCTGGTAGCATCGCCAACAAGTCCCCAATCGCTGGTAGCATCTTCAGCGAGTCCCCAGTTTTCTGATGTGTAGTTTTTACAACTGGTAACCGGGTTGTCTGGCAGTTGAGTCGGATTGAGTCACCTTTCCCTACCATCTTGACATCTGGGTCGAAGAACGAGATTGACAGTCTGATATTGTAGCCAATAGATCAATCCTCCCGATGTGGTCGCCAATTGTTTATGGGTAAAAATCGTTTCCGCCGATTTCGGTAAATTCGGTAGGTGAGTAAGAAACTGGTTTAAACCCTAAACAAATGTGCTGCACGTGAGCACTTTATAGATTCAAGAGATCAATCTGTACAAGTCCGGCCTAAACCAAGAAATGGTCGTTCCAGACTTGCTTCGGTCGAAAAGTGGAGGATAAGGGTTGATTTGGGGAGGGAAGCAAAGAAAGGTGTTGAGACCAGAATAATTCTGGGAAAGTAGTGTCTCGACTTGTATCAGAAAGTGAAAGCTTCGGAATCTTGCAAGAGATGAAAGCTTTTTTGAAGAGCTTGCAAAGTTGTCTTTTCTGAGAGTGTTATGTTTTTCTCCTGACGGAGACTTTTTGTCTGGTGGAAATAGGTAAGACCTATTTATACAAGTCGAGATTGAAACGTACCCTAGCCTCATGAAGGAAGAGAGTAAAGGGTGAAATAATGGGAGGAGGTGGTAACCGCATGGTGTTTATGGGTGAAAACGTTTTCACAATTATTTCCTCATTTATTTGACCGCTTTATTCCTATTCACGCTTTCTTAATGTGAGCGTAGTGTACGCTGCATGATGTGACCGCCAAACCAAGACCCCGAAAGCATCCCCGGTTGTGTTGATGTCTCGAGTGTTGGTTTCACCTTGAGTGCAAGTGGCGCTGCTAGTGGCGCGTGTGGCATGTGCCATTGGCATGTGCGGAATGCCTTTGTTGCGGGTTGCACCTTGAGTGCAAGTGGCAATGCCAGAGCTGCTAGTGGCGTGTGTGGCATGTGCCAATGGCATTGCGGAATGCCTTGGTGGTATGTTGTACGTTGAGTGTTAGTGACAATGCCAGAGCTGCTAGTGGCGTGTGTGGCATGTGCCAATGGCGTGTGCGGAATGCCTTGGTGGTAGGTTGCACGGTTTGCAAGTTAGGCTACCAGCGTGAGTTTTGGCATGTGTCAATGGCACGTACGGCCAAGTTGGCCTAGGTCCTAGTAAGAAAAGCTACCAGCGATGCATGTTGGCATGTGCCAATGGCATGCTCGGCGATTAGGGCCATGGCCTAATAAGAAAAGCTACCAGCGATGCGTGTTGGCATGTGTCAATGGCATGCGTGGCCAATTTGGGTCACGGCCTGGTAAGAAAAGCTACCATCGATGCGTGTTGGCATGTGCCAATGGCATGCTCGGCCATTAGGGCCATGGCCTGGTAAGAAAAGCTACCAGCGATGCGTGTTGGCATGTGCCGATGGCATGCGTGGCCAATTTGGGTCACGGCCTGGTAGGAAAAGCTACCAGTGAGCGTGTTGGCATGTGCCAATGGCATGCGTGGCCAATTTGGGTCACGGACTGGTAGGAAAAGCTACCAGCGAGCGTGTTGGCATGTGCCAATGGTATGCGTGGACAATTTGGGTCACGGCCTGGTATGAAAAGCTACCAATGAGCGTGTTGGCATGTGCCAATGGCATGCGTGGCCAATTTGGGTCACGGCCTGGTAGGAAAAGCTACCAGCGAGCGTGTTGGCATGTGCCAATGGCATGCGTGGCCAATTTGGCCTAGGTTGCACGGTTTGCAAGCCTAGGCGCGGGCGCCATTTTGGCATGGCGTGGCTAGGGTAGCTAGGGCCAAGGCAGAGTGTGTTTGGCATGGTGCGGCTAGCTCGGGCTAAGTGTGGCTGGCATGATTTGCCATTGGCACGGAGGTGCGGATAGCATGGTTGGCATGCTTTGGCGCGCTTGGTGTGACTAGCATAGCTAGGGCCAAGGCAGAGTGCGTTTGGCATGGCGCGACTAGCTTGGGCTAAGTGTGGCTGGCATGATTTGCCATTAGCACGGAGGTGCGGCTAGCATGGTTGGCATGCTTTGGCGCGTTTGGTGTGGCTGGCATGATTTGCCATTGGCACAGAGGTGCGGCTAGGGCCAAGGCAAGGGTGTTTGGCTTGGCGTGGTGTGACTAGCGTAGCTAGGGCCAAGGCACAATGCGTTTGGCATGGCGCAGCTAGCTTGGGCTAGGTGTGGCTGGCATGATTTGCCATTGGCACGGAGGTGCGGCTAGCATGGTTGGCATGCTTCGGTGCGTTTGGTGTGACTAGCATATCTAGGGCCAAGGCAGAGTGCGTTTGGCATGGCGCGGCTAGCTTGGGCTAGGTGTGGCTGGCATGATTTTCCATTGGCACAGAGGTGCGGCTTGCATGGTTGGCATGCTTTGGCGCGTTTGGTGTGACTAGCATAGCTAGGGCCAAGGCAGAGTGCGTTTGGCATGGCGCGGCTAGCTTGGCTAGGTGTGGCTAGCATGATTTGCCATTGGCACATAGGGGAATTAGGGTTTTGTTCGTTGTAACCCTAATTTGAAAAAAATACCCCCTATTAATTACTGACTACATGCATTGAATTTTCTAATAAATGTGTCGCCGGTGACATTAGGTTATTCGGGGTTTTACGATTTTACCCTTTGTCTAAAAACTACCATCAACAGCCACGTACAAAGAAAATGTTGAGCAAGTGGAAAAACTTGACGAACGACACTCATTACTACAAAATCCCTATCCATAAATATAACCTGCGGTGTCTCTTCGCCACGGTAAATCAACCTAACTTGCTCCAAAACCCAAACATAGTCCTCTATTTCTTCCTTTTTAATAAAGCACCATGCCACGGTGAATAATTGCTTATCCGAAGTATAACTAACCACGTTCAACAACGGCATGTTATACTTGTTGGTCTTATAGGTGCAATCTATGAACAAGACCTGGTAAAAACACTGAGCCAAATCCACCATCCTAGGATGGGCAAGAAAAATATGAGTCACTTTGTCGCCCGGACCCATCCTTGTTTGCATGGCGTAGTTAAGTTTTTCTTCCAACCACTCTGATTGTTGCATAATTAATCTACCATCTCATTCAGTTCTCTTGATCGTTGCTTTGGTAGCGTAGATTGTGGAAATAATATACAAGTTTGTCTTATATTCCGCCCTTATTGCATTTAGGATCTGAAGGGGCCTACATCGCTTCATCTGCCGGACATTTTCCATTTGATGTGGTTTCAATCTGGCATATGATGGGTGCCCTAAAAGAGTATTAGGTGGAGGATGGTTGTGACGACCATCCGGAATACTATACAACCTCCATAGATGAGTTTCATGATGCCTTTTTAAAAAAATCATGAAGGGGCATTGTATCTTCTTCGACGAAGTTTTGTAGACCCTCGTCGTCTTCTTCTCATACTTGTAGTTCTTCCATTTGTGACTTTCTTCCTTATCCCCCGCTCTCTCGCATACCATCTCCATTTTCTTATAATCAACGTGTTTGCTTTGAACAACTACGCACATCTTCTCTTTTGCCTTGGAAATAATCCATTCCTTGACCTCAGCCTTTGTTTTCCACGTCTACATTAAACAAATAACACGTTCATGATCGAACACTAATTAAAAAAAAAATCATAAAGATATACATCGATTCAAACAATAAAAATGTACCAAAAAAGTTCATATAGTGTTGGGAGGTACCCAGACCGATAGTGGAGATGGGTTCAGGTTGAGAGCTCGCCCATACAACCAACTACAGATAAAAGAAAAAATATCATTAAACAGTCGTCAATTTATAAGATGTTAATATGACGACCATGTTGTTTATTTTGCTTTACCATGCAAAGGGTCGTCATCTTTTCATTTGCAGAACGCAGCGACCCTAACGGTCGTCATCTTTATTTACAGGTTAACGACACTAAAAGTCGTCAACATTAATTTTGCAGAACAACGACCCTTTTTTCGATAAATGACGACCCTCTTTATACACAGACAACTCTACATTCCCAAATATAAACCATTCTGCACAGTTTTCACCTTGGGTCGTTACTGTATATATATCTAGCTTGACGACTCTGTACGAAGTCAACGGTAACTTTGACTAGTAGGAGCAGTTATTGCAGAAGTAACCGTTTTTATTAAAAAAAAAAAACTAGCCGTTGGGTACATTTTTGCTATAAATAGAGACCTATCTCTTCCAAACTTATTCACCCATCACTTTCAATCTTCCTAAATCAATCACCCATCACTTTCAAACACTAAAAATGGCTCCAACTCCGTTCAATAATCTAGAAGATGTTGATATTGTTAGAGCACACACCACTCTCACAAAGCACTCCATTGAGGAGGCGCAATGGGTGGCCAGTAACGAAGACCCAACCAGAGAGCCTTACCTCGGGTTGGATCAAACCACCTATGCTTTGTGGAAACGTGTGTTTAAGGTTTTCAAAGCACTAAACGGAAATCGTTCAAGGAGGACGCTCCCCGCAGATAAGGGAAAGGTACGCTTATTTATACAATGAATGCGTATTTCTGAGAGACGAATTGAAAGCTCTGGCTGACGCTATGCCCAACGAACCTCGAATGAGTAGAGTAAGTTTGTGAATCAATAGGCCGTTCATCAAAAATTATTTATTTGGTTATGATTATTCAACAACGCTAACTTATCAAAAAAAATTGTTTTTCCAGTATACTTTGGGTCGGAGCCAATACGAATTAAAGTACGACCATGAGTTTTTGCACGAGGACTGCTACACTCTCTTGGAGGAAGTTGAATGGCAATTCGCCCAATATAATTAATCTCGTATAGATTTTATAGCGCAATGTATTAAACAATTTTATGTGTTTTCCTTCTATGTTATTTCAACTACATGTATGTTTTTTCGGATTCAATAAAATGCATGACTTTAAATATTGGTTCAATAACTATAGTTCAGAAAGGGTCGTCATGGTTTGTGAAAAAACGAGTGACGACTCTATAGATTGTTTGAAATTGTTGGCATGAGTTGTCATTTTTGGAGAAAGACATATTAACGACTCTAAATGTCACTTAACATAGAGCTTCTTTGACATTAGAGTCGTCAGTCAGTAAACAAAACACATAGACGACTCTTTTAATCATCAAGAGTCGTCACTTGGTTAATATATATAATAACGATCCTTATAGCAGTTAATGTGAATTTTGAATTCACCAAATGTGGTTGAGTCGGGCAACGGTTAAAAATTCAAAAAAGTGATTGTTGGGTCCTTAATCTCTATAAATGGAGACCCATATCTCACCCATTCTTCACCCAAACCATAATTCTCAACATTCACATTCATTCTCATTTATTTATCATCCAAGAGGAAAAATAAGAGGAAACACCATGACTAGTACTTACACTTCGGAAATTGCAACTCAAGGTCTTTGAAACTCGTCAAGGAACGGTTGGAGGAGATGAAATTGGAATGTGATGCTTTCAAAAGAGAAATAAAGGCCGTAAGGGAAGCCATGCCCAATATGTTGGGTGCTATAAGAGTAAGGAAATTAAACAAGAGGTCAAACTTATCGATAACTTTCAACAATACTAACTATGTTTTTGTTTGGGGTTTTCAGTTGGGGAAGGCGTATGTCCGATACGAGGTGCTTCGTGGAAAAAAGTTCGAGTTCGACGATTGCTACTTTATCTTGGAAGGCACCATGTATAATTACATGCTTTATGATTAAGTGTATAAGTGCACCGTTATTATCTATTGTATTTCATTTCCTTCAATGTATCACTATGAAAGATGTATGCCTTTTACGATTCAATGAAATGATTCTATGAAATCAAAAATTATGATAATACAGTGCAAGGGTCGTTAGTATATTAAATAAGATACCGAACGACTCTACATAAAATTTGAAATGGCTGGATAGGGTCGTCATCTTCTATGAATACATATATGACGACTCTAAGTGTTTTATTTACCGAGAGTTTTGGTTTTAGAGTCGTTTGTCTGTAAACAAAAAAATTAACGACCCTTTCTGACCTAGCTAAAAGAGTCGTCAGTGTTTATCACACCAACCTAACGATTTTTCATAACCTGGAAAAGTTGCAGGTTTAAGTCGTCATTGATAGTGTCAATTCAATGACGACCTTAAAGAGTCGTTAGTTTATACAACACCCGACTCTAGCGACCCTAACTCTGAATAGTTTCATAGTGACCATGAATCGACCACTTGGAGCACCATTAATACGAATCGAAGGGTATAAGATGTTTACCTAATTGTTTTGAGCTCCGGGTTCTTCATTTCGAGGATTGGTTCCTTCCTTTTGAGCAATAGGTTCTTCATTTGCACAATTATCTATGGCTTCCTCTATTAACATTTCTTCATCAAACATCCAATCTATAGGATCAGTTGAGACAATATAACCATCAACACAATCATGGTTGTTATTTGAAGCTTCACCAACCTCATTCCCTCCACTTGAATCACTCATTTCTAAAAACCCTAGTTTTTCCACTCAAAAACTCCTCCTCTTCTTCTCAACACATAAAAACCCAAAAATAAAATTTCCCCAAAGTTTTATCCCAAAATCAAATTTTAATCTAAACACACTTACCACACTAATCAACTTAATTAATTCTTAATACTAATCACACAGGGGCATTTTAGCCATTTAGAAAATATTTTTTTAAGGGGTGAACCGAATTAGGATTGGGTGACCTTTTTTGTCCTCTAGTGCAAGGCCCCCAATTAAATTTCATGGCCCCCAATCAAGCTAGGATTAATTTCAAAGAAAAGACAACATGCATGTGCAACGAATTTTAGAAGAATGTTCCAAAAAAAAAAAAAAATACCTCTTTTAATGATTGTGTAGTGAACAAAATTTCCTACCTTGATTGATTAAACAAAACCTCAATTAGTTAGAGCAAGGTGCTGATAACGTGATAAAGTAAAATGGTAAGACAAAAGAGAGAATATAGTAGTAAAGAGAAGAGAAGAAGGAAATCAGTACTTCTTATTAGTTGTCTACTTCCTCTTTTATATACATAAAGAGTACACGCACTAGTGGGAGTTATGTAGTACACTTGTTGGTTAGCAAAAGACTAAACCTTACATGTGTCAAGTAGAAAGAGTAAAGTTCACATGCATGTCTCCACATGTGGTGGTCAGACATTTCCCCACTCATGTTCCTACAACAGTTTCGCATTTTTTTTCCAGGAGCAGGAGGGTATATTGTGATTTTGGCTCAACAATTTATAACAAGAGGGTTCAATTTGATATGTTGTACAATGTAAGATGATGAAGCAAAATAAATTCTTAACCTCTATTATGACTACTATTTTTTCCATAGTCTATGTAATATGAAAAAACCAAAGGATCATATACTAAGTAATACCTCAGTTGAACTGATATTGTCGAGTAAATAAAAGTGCGCTCGAAATGAGATATGCTCAGAAGATCATACATCGAGTAAGTAAAAGTAATTCGTAAAAGCAGACACTAAGAAAAGTCGAGTTTAGGTATAGACAAGAGAAGAGAAGGTTTAGAAGAATAAAATTTTATTGATTTCAATGTGTTGTAAACGTACAATAGAGGTAGATATATATACAGACTCAAAGACTTGCAACACAAGTATTACATAACCTAAAATACAAGACATTCTAAGTATAACAAAAGTCTAGAATATTCTATGTCCTAACACCCTCCCGTAAGCGCAACGGGTCATCTTGAACCGTTAACTAGAATCTTATAGATATAAATCGATCTTGAGAAAGAGGTTTAGTGAATATCGGCCACTTGATCCTTTGAAGAAACTAATCGAACATCCAATTGTTTATAAGCAACCTGATCTCGAATAAAATGATAATCTATCTCTATGTGTTTCGTTCGAGCATGAAATATAGGATTGACAGTCAGATAAGTGGCTCCAAGATTATCACACCATAAAACAGGAGGAGATTTGATGGACACGTGCAATTTTGGAAGGAGAGATCGAATCCACATAATTTCAGCAGTAGCAATTGCAAGACCACGATATTCAGCTTCACTGGAATGAGAAACTGTTTTCTGCTTACGAGCACTCCAGGAAATAATGTTACCACCCACGAAGATACAATATAATAGCCACTTGTAGAATGACGATCATCTAACGAGCCAGCCCAATCAGAATCCGTATAAGCAGTGAATGTCAATTGAGTATTGGTCGTTTAACTAAACTCCAGTGATATTCAGTTGCATTATGCATAAACTGACATACCTTGTTAACAGCATAAGCTAAATCAGAACGAGTAAACGTTAGAAATTATAAAGCACCAACGATACTCCTATATTCTTTAGCATCAGCGAGTAAAGTGCTAAGATCAGATGACATATCTCCAGTTGTACTGAGTGGAGTTTGAATTTGTTTTACACCATCCATTTTTACTCGAACAAGGAGATCATGAACATATTTTCTTTGTGTAAGAAACCACCCTGAAGAAGTACGTGTTGCTTCAATTCCTAGAAAATAAGATATAGAGCCAAGATCTTTAATTGCAAACTCATTCTGTAAAGAAGTACGTGTAGCTTCAATTCCTGCTTGACTAGAACCGGTGAGAATAATATCGTCAACATAAACTAGTAGGAGAACAATTCCAGTGTCATCACGACGAACAAATAGAGAAGTATCACATTTAGAAGTAACAAATCCATTATGCAATAAGAAAGTATTGAGTCTATGGTACCCTGCACGTGGGGCTTGTTTCAATCCATAGAGAGATCGATGTAATTTGCATACATATGTGGGAAAATTAGAATCAGTGTATCCTGGTGGCTGCTTCATGTAAACTTCCGCTTCAAGATTGCCATGGAGAAAAGCATTTTGAACATCAAACTAATTGATTATTAGAAAGTGCTAGTGTAAGATTAATACGTATAGTGCAAGGTTCGACAACCGGACTATAATTTTCACCATAATCAACACCCTCTTGTTGATTGTATCCTTTATCTACTAAACAAGCTTTATAACGCTCAATAGTGCCATCAGCTTTACGTTTGATACGAAAAACCCATTTGCACCCAATAAGATTCATGGAAGGATGATAAGGTACCAAAGTCCACATACTATTTTGAAGTAATGCATTGTATTCAGTAGCTGATGCCTTACGCCACTTTGGATCTGTTTGCGCTTGGGAAAAACATGTTGGTTCAAAATCAACCACAAGTGCATATTTAAAATTCGGTTTGCAAATCCCATCCTTAGCTCTAGTGATCATTGGATGACCAACATAGGTTGAAGTCATAGATGAATCGGTAGTTTCTACTTGTACATCTAAACTTTTATTAGAAGAAACGTTAACATCTTGCGTAGAAGAAGATGATGCGGTATCCTTGAAATTCCAACATGAGGTGTCTCAGCTTGAGAACATAATAAGGGATGTTCTTACTTGTGAAACACCAATTGGTGTAGCTTCTGGTAGATCAGTAGACGAAGGTGGTGGCATAATATTACCATAAGAACATATGGAGATATGAAGAATATTTAGTGGAGGAGATATTACTTGATCAGTGCATGACGGAGATGGTGTCGACGACGCAGCAAAAGAGAAAACAGTCTCATTGAACACAACATGGCAACTGACATAGATACGGACAGTAGGGATATGAAGACACGTATAGCCTTTATGTGAAGGGTTGTATCCTATGAAGACACAAGGAGAAGATAATGGTTCCATTTTATGAGATCGATATGGGCGGAGGTGAGGATAACACAAACACCCGAAGACACGCAATGAAATATATTCTGGTGATGTACCAAATAGAGCCTCATACGGAGATATTTTTGCAAGAGCAGAAGATGGAACACGATTCATTAAGTAACATGTCGTAAAAATGCATCATACCAGTAAGACATAGGAACAGAAGCCATAGATAATAAAGTAAGACCAGTTTCACGAATATGTCTATGTCGTCGTTCAACTAAACTATTCTGTTCAGATGTATGTGGACAAGAGAACCTATAAAAAAATATCATTTTGTTGGAGGTAAGGAGTAAGCTTATGATATTCAGCAGCATTATCAGACTGAAAGATTTTTATTTTTCGATTAAAAATATTCTCAACATGTTTTTGAAACACAAGAAAGATAGAGAAAACATCTGATTTGTGAGACATAGGAAACATCCAAGTAAAGCGACTATGCGCATCAATGAAAATAATATAGTATCGATAGCCTTCATTAGACAAAACATGACAAAGACCCAGACATCAGAGATAATAAAGTCTAAAGGATTCAAATATTGAGTTGTACTAGAAGGGAAAGACAATTGTGACTTCTATGCTCATGACAAGAGGAGCAAAAACTTATATTTTTACTGGAAACAGGAAGAGAAAATTTAGAAGTAACATGACGCACAATACGCATCATAGGATGACCTAATCTAGAGTGCCAATTTTGGAGACTAGTAAGTTCACCAACACAGTGTTGGAGAGACTGAAGAAGAATCAAGTTCATAGAGACCACCTTCCTACGGCCGCATAGAAGCACCTTCCACGTACATTGATCCTTCACAAGACAAAAATCAGGATGAAACTCAAATAGGACATTGTTATCAGTAGTACGGCGAGATACATATAACAAATTATGTGAAATTTGAGGAGTGTAAATAGTGTTGTGAAGATATAACTTACGATCAGGAGTTCCTATAATCGAAGAACTGAAAAAGCGGGGGTACAACAACCACACCCAATATTTCGCTTAGCAATATGTATGGACAAACTCCAATATACTTTCTAGAGAATCAACTAGACAGTCAGACTCAATCTAGGGAAAAGTATATCAAAGAGTTTATATCTCAATATGTCGATTTGATATATACTCAAGCAAATAGAAATCTGCGAGTCTTTATCAAATACTAGAGAGATAACTTGGATGGTACCAAAGACCAATATCCAAGTGTCAATCAATTTAAATCAACAACCAAAAGATCGGATATTCTAATTGATTGAACAACGCACAACCTGTGATATTTCAATTATATAACAAAATATAATGCGGAAAAGAAATAACACAGACACCAGAATTTTGTGAACGAGGAAACCGCAAATGCAGAAAAACCCTGGGACCTAGTCCAGATTGAACACACATTGTATTAAGCCGCTACATATACTAGCCTACTTCAAACTAACTTCGGTATGGACTGTAGTTGAACCCAAATCAATCTCACACTGATCCAAGGTACAGTTATGCTCCTACGTCTCTGATCCCAACAGAATGCTAAGTACTTGATTCCCTTAGCTGATCTCACCCATAACTAAGAGTTGCTACGACCCAAAGTCGAAGACTTTAATAAAAAAATATGTATCACACAGAAAAGTCTACGGTAATAGATAAATCCGTCTCCCATGAATATACCTACGAGTTTTGTTCCGTCTTTTGATAAGTCAAGGTGAACAGGAACCAATTGATAACCCGGACTTATATTCCCAAAGAATAGCCTAGTATTATCAATCACCTCACAATAATCTTAATCGACGCAGCGAAAAAAGATATTGCGGAATCACAAACGATGAGACAAAGATGTTTGTGATTACTTTTCTATCTTTCCTATCGGAGATATAAATCTCAAGCCAATCATTACGATTGTACTCAAAATGATAGAAACAGCAAGATCAGATCACACAACTACAAGAAAGTAGTATCGATCTGGCTTCACAATCCCAATGAAGTCTTTAAGTCGTTAACCTGGTTTAGAGAAGAAAACCAAAGGTTAAAGGAGAATCTACTCTAGCTTATGCAACTAGTATCACACGTAAGGTGTGGGGATTAGGTTTCCCAGTTGCTATAGTTCTCCCTTATATAGTCTTTCAAATCAGGGTTTGCAATCAATGTTAGCTTGGTAACAAAGCATTCAATATTCACCGTTAGATGAAAACCTGATTAGATTCAAGCTAATATTTCTCAACCGTTAGATCGAAAACGTAGCTTGTTACACACAAATGAAATGTACTATTTTGGGTTTATGTAACCGTACCCAAACATGAACATTTGTTGGTTCAACAATAGTTAACCAAATGGTTAGCCATATGAGCAATTTCATATCAACCATATTCTTCTTCACCATAACTAGTTCAAATGACTCAAATGAACTTGTTAGAGAGTTGTTCAATTGCTTAGATCTTATGTAACTACACAAGACACAATCGAAGCAAAAACGGTTTGATTCACTCGAAACGGTTCATGAACTTTATAGCCACGGTTTGCAAAATTATTACTTAGTTTATATAAACATGAGTTCAAGAACAACCATTTTTAGATATAACCAACTCAAGTTCACGGACTGGGTTCGCGGACTTAAGTTCCCGGAAGGAGTTCACAAACTCCAGCAGATTTTCTCGGGTCGAGAACTTCCGCCAGTTCGCGGACTGGGTTTGCGGAATGAGTTCGCGGACTTAGCTCACGCCACTATTCCGGTTCTCTTGATCAACAAAGTTCGCAAACTTCGGTTCAAGGAATAAGGACTTATACATTCATGTGTTTCCACAACAATGCTTATATCCACCAATGGTTATATAATCTAAACTCTCATTTCAATCATTGAAACATTCTCACAGGACGTTATATAGTTATTATTCACAAACCATTTTTCGTCAGAGCAATTTTCAAAGTGATAGAAACATAACATGACTTTCGTCACTAGTTAAATATGAATTTGGCTAAAGCGAAAGCTTACCAACACATATTTCGAGATATAGATAGGCGAGATAAACTCGGCTCGAAATAGCAAATGTGTATAATCAAAGTCTATATAGCAAAACGACTTTTGTCTCAAGAATAGGAGATAGAGTAAATAGACTTTTGAGTGATAGATAAGTTCAAGTCTCCACATACCTTTTAGTCGATGAAGTTCCACCAGTTCCTTGAGTAGTCCTTCGTCTTGTATGATGATTGCCATGGAGTTCTTGAGCTCAACTAAACTTTCTATCCTAGTCCGAGACCTTAGCTATAATAGGCTAGAAATCAAGACTTATAGTTTTGATCACTAACATTGACAAACATGCTTGATATAGCAACGCATGCGAGTTTGACCGAGCAATGCTCTAACAAGAACCAATATGAGAAATTGGAGCAGAAGTACCATTACCCAATCTTATTTGGTCAGGACCATTGTATTCTGAAGGAACATGTATCCGAGAAAGATCATTAGTGATGTGATCAGTTGCTCCACTTTCAGGAACCCAAGGAGCATTAGAAGGTGATCTTGGTGCTTGAGCAATGTAGGCACGAGGAGCATTGGCAGACCGAGCAGGTGAGGCTGGTGAACGACGAGGAGGTTGTGGTCGAAACTTGCGATCAAATCGTTTCCAACGGAGATGAGCAGTATGTCCATCTTTATCACACATCTGAAAAGGTGGTTTATCACGAGTACTACCAGTTTGCTGTCCGGTACCACTTCTTTATTGAGAGTCAGTATATGAAATTGTTGCTCTAGAAGAAGCAATGTTAGCTACAGGTTGAGAATTTAGAGATTTGTTTTGTTGCTCTATGCGTATCTCAAAAGTGAGAATATAAGTAATAAAATCTTCAAGCTTCATGGTTCCCATGGAGGTAGTAAGAGATGTAACAAAGGCATCATAGGAGGAATCCAATCCAGCAAGAACACAGTGACGTAATTCAGTGTTGGTGACCATAGTATCAGCAGCAGCTAGACTATCGACAATATCACGGGCGCGATCAATATATTCTCTCATAGAAAGAGATCCTTTCTTCAAGCCTCGGAGTTCACATTATAGGTGGTGAATATGAGCATCATATTTAGAAGCAAATAAAGATTCAAGAGAAGACCAAACTTCATGTGAGGTAGTAAGACGATGAACTTTTCGTAAAACAACAGGAGTTAGAGAAGAAAAGATCCACCCGAGAATAATTCTATCTTGTTTCATCCAGGGAGCATAATCAGGATTAGGGTTTGAGGTGTTTTCAAGAGTCGCAGGAGGACTGGGTTTTTCACCATTAACATTACCATCGAGGTCATATCCTTGAAGATAGGGTAAAAATGAGCACGCCAAAGAGAATAGTTTGTTTCATCGAGTTTGATAGTAATGATGTGATGAGGTTGAGAGAAAACAGAGAAATCCATCATAGATTGAGAGGAGTTGAGAACAGTTGAGATAGTTGAAATTGTAGTAGATGCGGAAGCCATGGAGAATCGAACAAGGATGATACCAAGTCGAGTTTAGGTATAAACAAAAGAAGAGAAGGTTTAAAAGAATAGAATTCTATTGATTTTAATGTGTTGTATACGTACAATAGAGGTAGATATATATACAGACTCAAATACTTGCAACACAAGTATTACATAACCTAAAATACAAGACATTCTAAATATAACAAAAGTCTAGAATATTTTGTGTCCTAACAAGAAAACGAAGGTATATATGTTTGTAATACAGAGATGTGTAAGCAAATAATTAAATAAAGAGATATCTCATAGAGTAAATATCTCAGTTATACAGATAGCTTAGTGTAAGTAAATAATAGTAAGTGCAACTAAGTTAATAAATCACACAAGAGATTACATGGTTCGGCTAATTCTAACCTACGTCGGGTAAAGATAGTAAGTTTATTATTGATTTTGTTACTAAGGGATGGAAGAACTCCACTAAAGAGAGAACGAAGCTCTTTAAAATAAGAGAGAAAATAGAGAGAGAAAAAAATGTGTACCTTTGTTAGGCTTTCACCATCTCCAGTTAGACTATGCCACCTCATCTTCCTCCACGTGCCCTCATGAACTGTTATTCCTCCGTACAAGTTGTAACTTCGTTAGCCGCGTACCTTCCCTTGTCATAGGATGCCATGTACTCCAAGCCCATATGAGTGAAGATCACCTCCCTTCGCATTTAATGTTGAGTAGACTGCTCAGCTACCTCTGACAAACAGACACACCCATGTGGATATACTATAGCCAATTGCTTAAAAATTAAGCAATCGTGGTAGTGTGCCACGCGTTGATGGAGATAGCTTCATAATTAAGCAGTCTAAGAAGCAATGTAGTGTGTGTTGTTGTAACATAATAAGTTTCTCCACCCTTATATAGTGTGCCACGTGGCACAATAGATTTTTGGTATCCACATCCATCTAGAAGGAGATAATAAAAACTTAGTAGCAGCTAAGCGTGTGCATGGCCGGTTTCAGGTCAGTTTTTGTTCAAATAAGAACCGAAACCATTACTCTCGATTTTTGAATTTCCAAACTAAAACCGAGCCATTAATCGACGGTTTCGGTTTTTAGTTTTACCGTTGGGTTCCGGTTTTACCATTCGGTTTTGGTTTTACCATTATTTTGTCAGTTTCATTCATGTAATTAAAAAAAGAAAATACACAAAAAATGAAAGATTAAAATAGTTATAAAAAAATTACACATGAAATTACATATTAAAATTGTTAGAGCACTGCTCGGTCAAACTCTCAAGCGTTGCTATCTCAAACTTGTTTGTCAAGTTTAGTTGATCAAAACTATATATTTGATTTCTAGTCTACTTATAGTTATGTCTCGGATTAGGATAAAAGTGTATAGCTGAGCTTTAAACTTCACGGCGTTCACCAATTGAAGAAGAAGATTTACTGAAGAACTTGGAGGAAGTTCATTAACAAATGGTATGTAGAGACTAAAATTTATCTATCACTCAGAAGTCTATTCTATTCTATCTTCTAATGAGACTAAGTCGTACAACTATATAGACTTTTACATTATACTCATTTGATATTTTGAGCCGAGTTTGTCTCGCTTATTTATTTTTCAAAATATGAGTTGGAAAGCTTTTAGATTTAGCTAAGTTCATCGTATTCTTGACGAGTTTAGTTGGAGACAATTTATTTGTTGGAAACTAAATATTAATTCAAAAGATGATCATGTGAAAATTATCTTGAAACATCTTATATGATTTGTGTGAGACACTCATTTGATGTCGACTTGGGAAGTTTCGTATTGATCGATTAATCACTTGAAAATATATTGAAGCTAGTGGTATGTGTAAGATTACCATTTTTATCTTCCAAGGATGTTTCAATGATTAATTGAGAGTTTTAGAACTACCATATCTGGATATATTACAGGTTGTATACTTTGTATACTAACTGTGCAAGTCTAGTTCGGGTTCGGAACTATTGTTCGCGAACTCTGTTTGTGAACTGGTTTGCCTGTGAAAAGGTCCGGAGCTTGTATTCTCGTACATTTTTTTGCAAACGGCTGGACAAAGCCAAAGTTCGGAACTCTTGTTCGCGTACTCAGTTTGCGAACAGAGCGGTTAAGTACTATTGGTAAAGTATGATTTTCATACTCATGAACCCAGGATTCGTTTGTGAACTCGTTTGCAAACTTAAGTCCCTAGAACTTTAATGTATTAAGGTATGTGAACTAGTTTTACAAACCGTGACATTATGTTCATGAATTGTCTCTTGTATAAGTACTTTGTACAATTACAAACCAAACCGATTTTGCTTCAAATGGTTCATATACATATTCCTATAAGATGATGAACATTTGAACAACTCTCTTGAAACACATTTAGATTCATTTGATTATCTATCATGACTGATTGATCATCATAATTGATCTAGAAGTGTTAGATGGATATGGCTAAGTTATAAGTGTTAATATGGCTAACTTCGGTTGACTATTATTGAGCCAACAAGGTATACACGTTTAAATCTTAAATCAGAAGTTCATCTAACGGTGAATATTGAATGCTTGGTTACTAAGGCACATCTTAGCTTTGATTGTAAGAAACTCTGATTTGAAAGGATATATAAGGGAGAACTATAGCATATGGGAAACCAAATGCCGACACTTCCGTGTGTCCTAGTTTCAAACTAGAGTCGGTTCTCCTTTAACCTAGGTTTTCCAAAACCATTATTAGGTTAACGACTTGAAGACTTGATTCGGGATTTGTGAAGCCAGGTCCAACTATTTTCTCTGTAGTTGCATATTCTGATCTTACTTTTTCTATCGTATAGAGTTTTATCTTATCTAAGATTTACTCGAGATTCATCTTTGATAGGTAAGATATATAAAAAGTAATCACAACAGTTTTTCGTCTCAGACTCTTGTGATTCCAAAATAGCTTCTTCTGTTAATCAGTTGGGTTATTGTGAAGTGACTGATATTTCTAGGCTTCTCTTCGGGAGTATAAGTCTAGGGTATTAGTTGAGCTTCCTATTCACCTTAATTTATCTTAAAACGGAAACAAACCATAAATAGACTTATCTGTGGGAGATAAATTTGTTTATAAATCTTCGACTTTGGGTCGTAACAACTCTTAGTTGTTGGTGAGATCAGTCAAGGGAATCAAGTGCGCAGAATCTGGCGTGGTTCTAGAGGTGTAAGGAATGCGATTATACCTTAATCAATGTGTGACTTGGTTAGGGTTCAACTACATTCCATTCCGAAGTTAACTTGTAGTAGGCTAGAGTCTGTAGTGGCTTAATACAGTCTGGTGTTCAAATCTGGACTAGGTCCCGAGGTTTTTCTGCATTTGCAGTTTCCTCGTTATCAAAATTTCTGGTGTCTGTGTTATTTCTTTTCGCAGGTTGTGCGTAGTTCAATCACAGTTGATAAATCCTACCTTGTTTGTTGGATAGAACTTGATTGACACTTGGGCATCGGTTTTTAGTATCGTCCAAGTTATTCTTTCTTCAATCAGTCTCACGTATTTCTATTTGTTTGATTTGGTGATTGTATTAAGAAAGAGATAAAGATATTTGATATATTTCTTGATTGAGTCTCACTTTTAAGTTGGTGCTCTCGGAATTATATTGGAGTTTAGTCCATACATATTGTCGGACGAATTATTGGGTGTGGTTGTTATAACCCCGCGTTTTTAATTGGTATCAGAGCAGGCAAACACGCTAAGACCTCATAAGTATGTGTTTTTAGCAATCTGATTTATGTGGAAAGAAGTTTATCTCAAACAAACGTACATTGTCATGACTTCCAGAGTTTTTGATTATGCCAAATGTCTTGGGCTTACCTTAAAGGATAACTCCTTAGCAAATTTTTCTGAATTCCCGAGATAGAAATCTTATGCTATCATATTCTAATAACATTCCGTCTAAAGTGACAGTTCTCTCTATGTCATAATCTAAGATGGAACTCACTAGAAGCTTAAAAAAATATGTTGAGATTATTGATTTTCAAGCTTCTCAAATCAGATCTTTTGAAGAAAAATATGCTCAACTCACCGATGAACTTGAGAAGTCTGTTTATAGAGAACGAGAACTCTATTGTATTATTGATTCCTTTACTAACAATATCAAAAACCTTGTTCAAGATCGAAAACCTTGTTAAAGAAACTACTCTACAGCGGGAAAAGATTAGTATGCTTGAAGATATCGTTAAAGAAAACTCAATTAGAGAAGAACGTTTAATCAAGACTAATTCATCAAAACTGAACATTTGTCGTGTTGAAAAAGAGAAACTAGTTGCATTTTTTTTTACTAGCCCAGGAACATCGTAACTCCTTGAAGGGAGAAAACTCTGTTTCAGTGAGTAAATCTTCTTCAGCATCTGGGTTCAATACTCATGTGGTATTACGGAGATTGGAGAAAATTGCTCTCAAGGAAATATCTGGTAAGAAACATTTATGTGACTTGATGATATCCGAAAGGTCTATGAATCAAAAAGGGATTTCTCCTCCTTTTTCTTATCCACGATTTTTTTTTCTGGGGGAAAAAGAACCATAGTATTCTCCATTTTTTTGCTAGAAAGAAACAGATTTCTGATCTTCAAAATTTGTTTCTTTTTCGCAGTCAACGAAAGAAAATAGTATGACGACTGCTACAATGGATTTCATTCCTGCGGAAAACCAGAAATCTCATATAAAGGGTTTCCAAGGTCACTCCTCTAAAAATCTTTACATGAACCGTATTTTTAATGTACACACCCAATGTTTATGAGAATAAGTCTGGCATATCTAAGTCTAGGAGATGGGATTATCGTGATATTTAATCTCTAGAACGGATATCAAAAGGTCATATATTTAATCCTTAGAGAAATCCTTCTTATGGACATTCAAAAAGGTCAATGTCTAAATCTTTTGAATAAGATATAAGCGAAGGAAGGTAAGGAATACACAATACAAATACTCAAGAGGTATTTACAACTCTCCCCTCAATATACGTAGTGGGATTACATCTCACTTTGTTACCTAGTCTCTAGGTAAATTCATCCTTGAAACTAACTTGAGAGTTGCTAGGATCATATTTGTAGGAGACTCAAGTCAGTTGTATGATCTTGTCTGATCGTGTGTTTTATTTTTGAAATAAAATTGTTTCTTCATCATGAGAATGTTGAGTCATATCTTGACTCCTAGTAACTGATGTATCTTGTTGATTTTTCATGTGCTCTAATTTAAAGTGAAATTTCTAATTATTGGGCTATGAAAGTTTATGAGATGTCTGAAAACAGATAGTGTATTTCCTTATTTTGGATCTTGCTGACCCATTAACTATCCTTAAAAGATCCGCGAACGCCCGTGTCTTACGAGTTTACATAGGGTTTCTTTGACAAGGGTTCTACTCTATTTCTGTTTTTCACGAATATATATTTACACCATATATTTGTTCATCTCCATCCATATCTCAAAAAAATACATGGAGAACTTGTCAAGATCTCAGGAAGTGGTCAATCTTGACATGGAAGAAGACATCAAAGGATGCAGCTCGGTTAAGAGCTTGTTTTGAAAAAGATGATTGCAAGAAAAAAGTACAACTCTTGGATTCCTGAATTTGTCAAGGATTTAATTCATTATCAGAATGACTCAAAGGTCGAATTTGCAAATCTTCAACTGCAATTAAATCATCTTATTGATGGTCAGACCAAAATCCTTGAAAACAAAAAGTCATGATACAGAACTAGAAAAAACTACCAGACAACTTGCTCGCATTGTTGATAGAAAAGTGAATGTTCTAACTCATGAACATGGCTTTTCTACAGTCAAGAGAATCAAGGATATCAACGATACATTTTATGATGGAGTCATGGAGAGGTATGGAGATATCAAAAAAGTCTGAACTTATTATGTCTAAGAAACTTCTTATGAGAATTTATTCTTATGTTTAAGAAGGATAACTAGTATTTGGTATAGCAATTATTGTGATTACACATATCTATATCCAATGATTTTCATCTTGCAATGACATAATCCGTTGACATTGTTATAATGACATAATCCGTTGACATGGTTATTATTTTTTCTACCAAAGCCAACCGGCAATGAATTTAAAGCTAATATTCTGGCGACATGTTCCTCGTATAAAACTCTACATTCCTACTAAAGATGAGAGAATTCCGAAATACGAAACTTCATCATCCACATATTTTAATTTCAATCGTTAATCTTCAACGGTTGATATTCAAAATGGTAGATGGTGGTCTTATACATCTCGGAATGATCTCATTTTTGGTGGGAGTGTAGAGACTTATAACAAGAACATGTCATCAAAAAATTAGCCTTGAATTCATTGCTCGTTGGGTTTGGTAGAGAAAATGGCGCTAAAATGTCAAGATTATGTCATTATAACCATGTCAACGGATCCTACCCCTTATTTAAATTCTAAGTTATTTGGAAGATGATCTTGCAGTATTTAATCTTATTGGTTTTATATATTACAAATGTCTTATGAGATATATATGTGTTTACGTTCGTGAACTGTGCTTATCTCATATATGCTCAACAATTAAGTTTATTATGTATTTACGCAAATATTGATAAAAGATAGAATGAACTAGTTGAGAAAATTCCGCAGTATTGATCTTTTACTGATCCAATTTTATGTGAAAGTACTGTATGGATCCGTAAGTTTTCTTATGTTGAGTGGTTCCGGTTAAATTAATCAATAAGATCTTGTTGTGGTTAATTCATTCAAGTTTACTGGATACAAATCCATGTGATTTGTAGATGTCCAAAGAAATCCTTTTTTTCTCGTAAAAGTAAGGTCGATCATATTGTTATCTTGGGACTGACATCAAACGGGGGAGAGTTCTTAAATGAACTTGTGCTTAATTGCCATATCTTTGTGGGGAGAGTGGTTATGTAATTGTGTAGGAGTTAACTTGTATCTTTATAAACTCCTTGATGAATACACTAAGTTTCGACTATGTGAAATCATCGAAACAAAGTTGATATGTTCTCTTTAGTCATGAATTATCTTTTTGAGAATTTCATTATGATCCCGTAGTTTTCGCACCTTTGCCAATGTATATTGACAAAAAGGGGGAGAATTATTTGGTAGTTCACACTACACACATATGGTTTACAAATCATTATGTAAGGGGGAGTGGTTTCATTATAAGATGGAAGTATTGACTAAGAGGAAGTGATACATATCACCATAGTATTATTTCAAAGTTGTGATGCAATTGGAATTTGATTCTATATAATAATTCTATGACACTGTATAACAATGTTTGAGAAGTTTTAGTTTTCATATTATTATTGCTACGGATCTTTAACAACAATGATGCTGAGTTGAACACATTTAGAATCGATGGAGAACTTGAAGTAACGAAGAATTCAAGGAAGTTGATAAGACAAGGAAATCAAGCATGATGGATCAGAAGCTATAAAGTTTATTTATTTTGTAATCCATATGTATTGATATTTTTGTCACTAAATTGACAAAGGGTAAGATTGTTAGAGAACTACTGGGTGAAACTCACAAGCGTTGCTATCTCAAGATTGTTTGTCAAGTTTAGTTGATCAGAACTATATACTTGATTTTCAGTCTACTTATAGCCATGTCTCGGATTAGGATAGAAGTGTGTAGTTGAGCTTTAAACTTCACGGCGTTCACCAATTAAAGAAGAAGATCTCTTGAAGAGATTGGAGGAACTTCATCAAGAAAATGTATGTGGAGACTAAAACTTATCTGTCACTCAGAAGTCTATTCTATTCTATCTTCTAATGAGACTAAGTCGTATATCTATATAGACTTTTACATTACACACATTTGATATTTAGAGCCGAGTTTATCTCGCTTATCTATTTCTCGAAATATGTCTTGGAAGCTTTTAGCTTTAGCTAAGTTCATCGTATTCTTGACGAGTTTAGTTGGAGACAATTTATTTGTTGGAAAGCTAATATTAAGTCAAAAGATGATCACGTGAAAATTAACTTGAACATATTATATGATTTGCGTGAGACAGTCATTTGATGTTGACTTGGGAAGTTTAGTATTGATCGATTAATCACTTGAAAATTACTTGAAGCTAGTAGTATGTGTGAGATTACCATTGTTGTCTTCCAAGGATGTTTCAATGATTAAACGAGAGTTTTAGAACTACCATGTATGGATATATTACAGGTTGTATACTTTATATACTAACCGCGCAAGTCCATTTCAGGTCCGGAACTATTATTCACGAACTCTGTTTGTGAACTGGTTTATGTGAAAAGGTCTGGAGCTTGTATTCGCATACCTTGTTTGTAAACTTCTAGACAAGGCCAAGTCCGGAACTCATGCTCGCGTACGCTGTTTTCGAACGGCTGAACAAAGCCAAAGTCCGGAACTCTTGTTTGCGTACCCAGTTTGCGAACAAAGCAGTTAAGTTCTAAAATCGGTAAAGTTTGATTTTCATACTCATGAACTCAGGTTCGTTTGCGAACTAATAAAGTCCCTGGAACTTTAATGTATTAAGATATGCGAACTAGTTTTACAAACCATTGCATTATTTCCATGAATTGGTTCTTGTATAAGTACTTTGTACAATTAAAAACCTAACCGATCTTGTTTTAATTTGTTCATATACATATTCCTATAAGATGATGAACATTTGAACAACTCTCTTGAAACACATTTAGCTTCATTTGATTATCTATCATGATTGATTGATCATCATATTTGATCTAAAAGTGTTAGATGAATATGGCTAAGTTATAAATGTTAATATGGATAACTTCGATTAACTATTATTGAGCCAACAAGGTATACATGTTTGGGTACCGTTCATCCATATCTAAATATAGTATATTTCATTTGTGTGTATCATGCTATACCATCTAACGGCGGAGATTGATTACTTAGTTTTTAAGCAGATTTAGCTTGAATCTTGAATCAGGAGTTCATCTAACGGTGAATATTAAATGCTTTGTTCTTAAGTTATCTTAGCTTTGATTGTAAGCAACCATGATTTGAAAGGCTATATAAGGGAGAACTCTAGTATCTTGGAAACCTAATCCCGACACTTCCATGTGTCCTAGTTGCAAACTAGATTTGATTCTCCTTTAACCTAGGTTTTCCAAAACCATTATTAGGTTAACAACTTGAAGACTTCATTTGGGATTCGTGAATCCAGATCCAACTATTTTCTCTGTAGTTGCGTATTCTGATCTTACTTGTTCTATCTTATTGAGTTTTATCTTGTCTAAGATTTACTCGAGATTCATCTTCGATAGGTAAGATATATAAAGTAATCACAATATCTTTTTATGTTAATCAGTTAGATTATTATGAGGTGACTAATATTTCTAGGCTTCTCTTTGGGAGTATAAGAACGGATTATTAGCTAATTCATGTTCACCTTGATCTTTGTATCAAAAGACGGAATAAAAATAATAAAGGATAGACATATATGTGGGAGACATATTCGTTTATAAATCTTTGACTTTGGGTCGTAGAAACTCTTTGTTGTGGGTGAGATCAGCTAAGAGAATCAAGTGTGCAAGTCCTGTTGGGATTGAACAGGCGTAAGCAATACGATTGTACCTTAATCGGTGTGAGACTCTATTAGGGATCAACTACATTCCAGTCCGAAGTTAACTTGTAGTAGGCTAGAGTCTATAGCGGCTTAATACAGTGTGGTGTTCAAATCTGGACTAGGTCCCATGGTTTTTTTTTCATTTGCGGTTCCTCATTAAAAAAAAATCTGGTGTCTGTGTTAATTTTTTTTCCACATTATATTGTTTATATATTTGAAGTATCACATGTTGTGCGTAGTTCAATCACGGTTGATAAATCCGACCTTGTTTGTTGGATAGAACTTGATTGACACTTGGACATTGGTCTTTGGTACCGTCCAAGTTATTCTTACTTTAATCTTGCTTACGGATTTCTATTTGTATGATTTTCTAATTGTATTAATAAAGAGATAAATCTCTTTGATATATTTCCTTATTGACTCTCACTTTTAAGTTGATGCTCTCGGAATTATATTGGAGTTTAGTCCATATAGATTGCCGAACGAAATATTGGGTGTGGTTGTTATAACCCCGGGTTTTCAATTAGAGATTTATTCAAATGCTTATTATCTCACATGAATAATTTTATATGCATCTGACAATATTTGACAGGGCAAGTACGTGTACCAAGTATGTATACTCTACCTTGTTCATGACTATTTTTGTCATCGTACATATACCGGGTATGTGTATCCTTAAGCCAAAAACATGTTCCGGATCTTACAGAACTTTTCTGGTTTGCGTACCGGGTATGTATACCATACCGTTTTCATAATCAACATTTCTTTTTCCGTATGCATTCTATGTACGCATACCAATCCAGGTTCACAGACTTTATGTGGTATGGATACCGAGTATGCATACCATTAAGTCATTGTCGACATATAGCTACTCCAGTACGTGTACTTATCACATGTACTACGATTCCGGACCTATAACAATTTTCACCAGTATGTAAGCTGGTATGCATATTATCATGTATCCAGATTAACAATAGTTCTATATTTTTCTCTAAATCAATTCGGAACATTCCCAAATAACATCAATGACACATATCCTTGTTCCATGCTATTTTCGAATGATAATTCTTGAATCACAATTTATATTATGAACAATAAATTGTCCTTAACCGAAATTTATCAAGTATGAACAAATATTCATTAATCTTAATCATAAATATTTCGAGAACTAATTACCAATATAAACTTGAATCGAAATTCTTGTTATGCTTTCAATAGTCTAATTAATTAGTCATGCGACAATGTATCATAGATAGAAACATGAATATAACTTGATAAATAGGTGGTTCAGTCTTCACTTCCCTTTCGTTGAAGAAGTTCTCCAAAATTTTCAGTTGATCTTCGACTTCAAACGATAGAACGCAGTAATGTCCTATTCTCAACTACACACTTCTATCCTAATCCGAGACTTGACTAATTGTATACTAGAAATCAAGATATAGTTTTGACAACTAAATTTGACAACAAGCTTGATATAGCAACACTTGTGAGTTTGACCGAGCAATGCTCTAACATAAACAAATATGAGTGAGAAAATAAAAAGAAACAGAAAAATCAAAAATATACTAGTACCCCAACCATTGGATTAAGTTATGTTTTGGATAAATAATATGAGTTTCAAAATGTTAGAGAATTATTCGGTGATGGTGCACTCCCTATGCACATATCTGGCCATCCAGAGCATTAATTCAGTCAATCTAAGAGGTGGGTGGTCTGAGTTTCGTAATGTGTTTGGGCTACTTCCCATGCTATTCAAGAGAGAGTCTAAAGATATCCTTGGAGACATTTACATCATATACAACCTAGATAACAAATAACTCAAATAAGTCAAGTTATATTCGAACAATGGTGGAAGACTACAAACACGTTCTTTTTCAAAGATTTTGAATGCGGTAAGTTAGTTTTTCTTGTAATTAAATTTTTAGATTATATTTTTTGTTTTATAAAATTCAACAAACTCTAATTACGAATATGTTGTTAAATAGGAACTACACAGTTAGATTGTACAAGAATTCCATATGAAGGAAACTTACTTCCATTAACAGACTAAATTGGGTATCAGAAGATATATGGAAAGTAAGACTTCCTTTATACTTAAATGATGTAGAAGAAAATGATGCATATAGACAAATAAAGGCAAATGAATTAAAAATGGCTGGGTTGAAAAATTTTTTGCAACGCTATGCTAGTAAAATGAATGACAACATGTTAGGAAATAATCAATATTTGTTCCCTGCGCATTATGAGGAGCTCGAACGTTTGTTTGTGTTTTGGACAATAGGCCAATGTCTATTTCCAAATGCTAGCTCAGTGGTGTTAATTGGTTTTCTCGAAGTATTATAAGATTTAGAGATAGCACCAACATATGACTGGGGGTCTCCAATTTTATCAGAGATTTACATATCCCTCGGTAATCGCTCGACGTGTGTTAAAGATAGCTAGTTTGAATGCTTTTTGGGGAGTGTTGGAGGTAAGAACCAACAGTTTTCACACTATTTATTTATTATTTTGACATGGAAAAGTTACTAACCAACAATGTTATTATTTTCAACATTGGTGTATACATATTTCCTTGTTTTGGAACCTTCTCTTATCAATCCCACCAATGTTTTTCTGGTTATACTTAAGCACGATTCCGATAATTAGCAAGGACAAATTGAAGATGGTCAACATACAGTTATTGTTCAGAGGATTCAAAAGTTGTGTAGAACAAACCTTAACCTTATCTCCATGTCGTATGAAGAAATCCCTGAGTTCGAAGAAGAACAAGCTCATAAAATGCTACAACTAAGCCTTAAAAGAATTGTGTTATACATGTTATGAAAAAAAAAAGTGTTTGGTATTACGGTGAAAGACTACTTCTTCAGTTGCATTGAAGAACAATGATAGCCATCAACCCATATCCAAGTGAAAATATTTCTCCAGGTGACTAAGAGAAATTGATAAGGGAGGTCATCATTGAGCAGAAGCTGAAAATTTGATCCAGGAGCCGATAAACAGAACTGAATACCTATATTGGTTTAACACTATTTTCAAGCCCAATATTGCTATGCAACCGCTAAATTTGGGTTAGATGGGAATTTCTTCCTTCACAAACTCCACCAGAGACGGGTGACGCATCTGCATATCCTACTCAAGCGGGTTCATCATTGTATATGGCCCCATTTTCTTGGGATGTACAAACTCTATCCACCACATCTAGACATATTGTTACTCATCCATTGTCGAATATGAACCCCTTTTATCATCCACGTAATTCGTGCATACTTCCTCACATCGTTATTGATGAAACAATAACGATTTTTAAGACACTCATCTGTTCTTCTTGAATTTACATGACTTAACGTCATAAACCTTTGAAACACAATGTCCAATACGTTAAAAGTCTATAATTTGAAATCTCCATCGCTTGCAACTTAAATCCAACATCGAATTAGAGAAACATCTTCTTCTCGAGTGAAGGAAGCACTAGCCACTTCGGTTATGCCACCACTAAGCATGTTGAAATGAATTTGAAGTTGAGATGGTATGAGTTGATATGAGTTTAAAATTGAGTATTTGTAGAGGGGGGAATTGTAGCCGTTGAATGAGGAACTAATGAGCGATGATTAGCCCAGCGAGCGACAGCGTGACTATCGCTGACGCTAGGATGACCAATGAGCGATATTATGACCATAAAGCGATGGCCACTTTATCGCTCGTTAGAGACTCCGTCGTGTATGCCTAATTACTACTCCTGGCACATAGGCATATATGTTTGGCACTTTGGCACACACGTAATGGGCATTAAGGTGACAAAATCAGGACGTAAAAACTACAGGGAGACCCATTTTTCAGTTTTTCTCCACTGTGAAACCCACGCCCAAAAAACCTCAGGCGCTCACCCATTTTTGGAGAAAAAATTGCTCACACACCCATATTTTCCTAAATTATGCTTTGTTTTTATTTTTCTTCGTTTCTTTCTTTCCTATCTGCCGGCGGAGTCTAAAATCTCGATTGAGATGAGAAATTGCAGCAACCAAGTTGGGTCCGTTTGTCAACTGGATTGGGTGTATTCAAGGGTTCTTTTGTGATTCGAATCATCTACAGTTGAGGTAATGTTTGAGAGGAAGAAGTTAGGGTCTGATCTGTTGATTTAATTGATTGTGAATGGAGATGGAGTTTGGGATATTTCAGCACAGATTCGAATGGGGTTTGTTTCAAGAGGAACTAGTGTTGCTGCCATTGATTCATGACTGTAAATGATGGGTTAAATGTGATTTTCGAATGAGACATAAACTATGAAGATGGTACTGATTGGTGATGGATGTACGCAGATTGTGGTTCCGAGATGGAAATGGGTTTTTGACTAATTTTGGTGGAGCTAATCAATTACATAAAGAGGATCTAAGGCATGAACTGAATTGGGGGTTTTGGCATCGACTGATTGAGAAACAGGATCTGCGGCATCAGGTACATGATGGGTAGGATATGTATGCTGTGATAGGTCAGTAATTGGTATGAGTTTGAATTAAAATTCAGGGAGAAAGGAAGGTGTTTCTGCAATGAATGTTGTGATTATGAAAGACAGGGTATGTGCTCTGGCCGCACACTCCAAGTGTGTAAGATATGTACGTCTAATAGAATGGTGTCTTGGCAGTTATCGATAACAGACCTGAGGGTTCATTCCATGAGTCCGATTGATGTCTTATTTAATGGAAGGAATTGGTGATGTTTCTGGTACCTCAAATGAGTTTGTTTTGCTGGTGGAGGAAGTGTTTGGGTTAGTGGCTATTTAATAGAAGGAAGTGGTGATGTTTCTGGACTCATTCCATGAGTCCGATTGATGTCTTATTTAATGGAAGGAAGTGGTGATGAAATGAGAAGCAACAACATGGAATTCTGGCATTTCGATGTTGATTTTATGTCTACAACAATGGATATGAGGGTGTGCTTGTTGTCCGAGATTGAAGAGTCTGATTTTTGCCGAGATATAGATAGAGAGTTGTGAAGTTGGTGGCTAGTTATGCATAACATGTTGTTACGACTGCATAACATGTCATGCAGTCGAGAAAATGTCTACATAATCTTTCATGTATCAAGAAAATAGCTGCATAACCTGATATGCATCCAAAAATATGGCTGCATAATGCATTATGCATCCAAAAATATGGTTGCATAATGCATTATGCATCAATTTTTTCTGTATCCACTAAAATCAACCAAAACAGTGGCTACATAACTTGTCATAGATGCATAACTTGTTATTCAGTCGAGAAAATGGATGCATAACCTTATATGCATCCAAAATATTGTTGCATAATGCATTATGCATCGAGAAAATTGCTGCACAATCTTTTATGCATCAAGAAAATAGATGCATAACCTGATATGCATCCGTAAATATGGACCCATACTGCATTATGCATCAATTTTTTTTTATGTACGCACTAAAATCAACCAAAACAATGGTTACATAACTTGTTATAGATGCATAACTTTGTTATGCATATGCATAACATTTGTTATGCAAAGGAGAAAATAAATGCATAATTCGTTATGCGTCTCATGAGAATGTGTTATGCATCTTTTTTGGTGGCTGCATAATAGTTATGTATCAAGTTTTCGAAAATTTTGCCTAAAATGAAGATCACCTCCGATATTTTCGTGAAAAACAAAAAATTGATATTGTTATTTTTACTCGTTGCGCAGCTCTTTTAAAAAGATTTCCAACGATATAAAATTTGTAAAATTCCAAGGCGCGGATTTTTAGATATGTTATATCCAAGTTGCGTTGTCAATTATACCCCTGATGCATAACCCGTCATGCGGATGCATAATCCGTCATGCAAACATTTTTAATCATTTTATATAATTATGGGTGTCACGGTAGGCAAAATTAATTGTGGGCCTGACAATGAAAATATTATTTATTTTGGGTCTCCCCCTAATTTCCCCAATCAGTAGGGGTGTGCAAAAAGTCCGGAACCGCGGATTTCACCCGTATCCCTCCGCAAAATTGCGGGTGAAACCCAACCCGCAAGATTTATGGGCCGGACACGGGTGGGATTCTCAAATCCGCACACGGTTCGGTTGCGGTTGCGGTTGTTCTTTGAAAACCGCGGATTACCCGCACCGTAGGGTGGTAAAGTAAAACCTTACCATTGAAGCCCATAACTCGAACACCTTCATGGCTTCATCGCTGCAGGGAGGTGGGCAAAGAGAAAGAAGTAAAGTCTTCTTGGTCCATATACTCCTACTCCTATCATCCAATGTATATAAGTGAACTTTGTAATTTTTCTGACTTGTTCCAGTGTCTTTTCTATACGTGATCCTTTAAAATCAAGATGTCGTACTATTACTGCTTGTTGATGTTGTTCAGTTGAGGTAACAATGCACTCAGAAGGGATTTGAAAGACTTGAAATTTCTCGCTATGGAGGTCGAACAAAATCATATCATTTGTTCCCCAATAGAAAACACCACTACAAGGGATCGCTGCTTTGTAAACATCATCACCACATGGTAAAATAGGAGGGTTAGGGATTTCATTATCCGCGGTTAATCCGCACCCGAACCGTACAATCCGTTGATCCGCAGAGGTCAAATCCGCGGGTGATTGGGCCGGTCACGGTTCAATTTTTCAAATCCGCAACTTTGACGGTTTGGTTGAGGGTGACCCCTAGTCCGCAACCGTCCGTCCGTGGGACACCCCTACCAATCAGGTACTTGACATGTGCGCATAAACGGGCCTTACAAAATTATTCTTGTGCCAAGCTATAAAGTTTTGTTAAACAGAAATTGAAAAAACCCATTTAACTTTGAAAATTCGCAAGAAATAATTCCAAATCCACTGACAAAAACAGAAAATGGAAACAAAAAAGATTCCAAGTTCAACATCACAAAACTTGCGTCTAACTGTCTAAAGCATCAACATTGTAGGTACTGAAATATGATTTGCACCCCACAGCATCCAAGATACCTTTGGGCTTTGGCGGAACATTTGAGAGTACCTCTAACGAATTATAGTATCTATAGCTTTGTATTCGGACGAGTTAAAGGAAGTTACCTCGTCGGGCAAAACTGTTCGTTTAAATCTTAGTTATATGATGTCTTGACGAGTCCCTAATGTTTGCCAAATAAAAATAAAAAATAAAAAAGACGAGTTAAAAATACATAATATGCCTTGAAGAGTTCCTACTGTTTTATTAAACATGAGGCTAGAAAGAAACACAAGATAACATACATATCCAGTCCCATAAACAGAGATGAACAAAATATACAATTATATAAGATTAAAAGTCTGGTCATGAAGAAGGAACCTCCATTTTCATACTTATAACTTGACCTTCTTCAAAAAAAAAAAAAAAAAAAAAAAAAAAAAAAACCTTCTGTTTTAACGCCACCATGAAAATCGAAGGAGACAAAATGTCAGGGGAAGTCATCAAGAGACAGGTTATCAACAGATCCAAAACCTGTAACTGGTTCAAGGCTTTGAAAATTTGGCAATGTTGCACCTGGAACCTCCAGTGGAAAATGATCTGGAATTGTGTCGTTGAAGAAGTACGACATACCCATCTCATCCATTGTTGGGCAATTTACATAAAAGTAGTTTGATTTATTTACTTCCGAATCCAGAGAAAACTGAAAGTTACTACTGTCAAAGCCATTCCTTCTATAGTCAGAGTATATATCATGATCCGAAGCCTTTCTACCACGAATGATCTGCCAAAACAATAAAGAAAAATCTACGTAGTTAGTCATTGAGAGAGCGACAAAGATATATTCAAGAAGAAAATAAATCAAAGAGCAGAAGATCTCAAGGTATTACAAATTTTTGGCTTTGATCATCTATGTACAACATCATATAGTCTCCAATTCGTAAGTCATGAAATCTCACAAACTCTCCTGAGAATATTCAAGACAAGTAAACCGAATTAAACCCGAGATCAGGATAAGAAATACAGAGAACGGTTATTAATAGCGAGTGATGGGCCAAATCGCGCTCACCAGTATTTTCAAGAATATACATGCGGCTGTTGTTGTTAGGCCAAAATCTGTATAAGACAGAGACATGACAGATTGAAATCAGCGATATATTCTAGAACCTCTGTCAGTAATAAGATCATACGAAACTGGCCTGTAGAGAAACAACTAAGTGCAAACCTGTACTTAAAGTTCCACACTTGCAAACCATTAATGTCATCCATGCTTAGAAATATCCCGTCCTTGAGATTAAGCTTAGGGAGGTATGTTTCCGCTGCTTTCTGAAAATCAATTCGTTATCAAGATTCCAGTACTAGACAATATTAGTAGTTATGGTATAAAAGAGCTCAATTGTTATGGTAAGTTAGCAAGAAGAAATATCAGCATGTTTCTACGTTAACTCGCTTAAGTTAGCCTTGTCTAAGTCTTCTTGTTTGATATATCATCAGCTTATTGACCGATAGAGGTCGAAAACTATATCTCAATCTTAATGAGCATGTTAGATTAAAACTTCGATAGATTCCTTTAATAAACATAAAATCGCTTGATAACAAACCTTTGGAAGTACTATTCTCCCAAGTGAACTCACGTCACTATGCCTAAGTTCCTTCTGGAGAAGAAATCTCAACCTCCTTACTTCCACCTCCTACACAGATTAAATGGTTCTTGTAAGAGAATACAATAATACGACAAAACAAAAATCATTCAATTAAAGAGATTTTTTCTCTATGTAAGGAAAAAAACAGCAATCATCTACTAGTAATATACAAAGAGATGAACTATGTACAATGAAAGAGTATTGATTATACTTGGGAGCTATTGTGACATATGAGTGCTTAATTCAAGTCATATATAGTAAAAGGGCGAGAAGAGACTGTAATGCAAAAGGTGGTGGTAATGAAACAGATCCGACCACAATCAATACAACGGTCGACAGACATACCCAATAATCTGCCTAAACAATGACGATCAAAACACGACAAACATTCCGATCAAAACACGACAAACATTCCGGAAAAAACAAGAACACTTTATATTTCTAAAAATAACAATAGGACACCATTGTCAGATGTCGTTTATTGGCATTTGACAGTATTTCAACCGACACCAAGATGATTCCCCCTCTTTACCTAATAAAGCATTACAAACTTACAAATCACCACTGTGGTCCCACGGACAAGAAGCTCAGTACTACACAGTGGTGGTTTCAACCTGGTTAAGTGCAGAAAACATTAATCACTAGAGTTTGAGAACCAAGACCTAGGCCTACTTACTATTCGACGAAGCTTTTCTTCAAATCCTAACAAAGTAATGAACAACTTAACATTTAAAGTACTGGTCTCTTGAATCTAACAACTATCTCAACATGGTAATTACATTAGACAATCACCCCAACAAGAAAACAAGCATAATATATAACCAGACAGAATTTACACATCAAAACCAAGCAGCAGAACCCATTAGGCCCAATAACATCATCATCTAACTTTTTAGTCAAAGATTAACAGTAATTAAGCAATTAATCAAAACCCATAGTAATAAATTAGAGAGAATGTTAAAGATAGTTACAGAGGAAGGTTGAATCGACCGCGTCAAAGAAGGAATCGTTTGAGATTCGGAGTTGGCTTGCATAGGAGAAGAACCGGAAGACGATGATAAAGAAGGACCACCAGTGCCGAAACAGAAGTTAGTATTAACAGTGATTCTTCTTTGTCTAGCATTACGTTTCTTTCGATTAGTTCCTTCGAAACTCGTTGCAATACGAAACTCAGCAGTGAGAAGTCTATGACTCGTTCTGGACCGATTCAACCCATGATCATCTTCCTCTTCTTCTCTCTTCTTGTTGTCTCCTATCATTGTGACAAACTTCTTTCTTGATGAAACACCTGCCATTATCTAAACCCTCTCGGTCCCCAGAAACCGAGAAGCACAGGAATGAGGAAACAGAGGAATGGGGTTTAGCTCCAAATCTAGGGTTTGGATTTTGGGGAAATGAGAAATGGGTTGAGAGAGATTTTGTTGTTGGTGGTGGTGGTGGTTGAGAATCGACGTTTGAATTGATGATACTGAAGAAAGAGGGATTTTAAGAAGCTCATAAAGTGTCTGTGGAAATGCCCGAGAAAGCTTTTCCAAAAGTATAAGGAATCCTTCCAAAAATTGAGTCTGAAAAATATTAACATTTGTAAGAACTGCATTGAATTCTGGTTTTTTTCTAGAGGTTTTGTTTTTTACTCAAAGGATTGGGTGAGTGACGGATTAATTAGGATTAAAGAAAAGATAATATTATGGCCAAAGAATGAAGAACAGATGGTGAAATTAGTTTCTGATTTCTGTATAAATCAGATATCCAGGTGTTGAAAAAGTTCTGAATAATTACTGCTACGTTAGTACGTTGTGTGAAAAAATGGTGTTTCTTTGGGTTTCGTAATTAAAGAAGAAGTTGGTGGTGTTTTTCTTAATAAAATTGAAACTTGGAATAAGAGAGAGGAAAACCTTGGCGGAGAAAGCAATAACCTGCGATTCGCGCCAAATGTCACTCATGGGCTTTTGTTTACTAAGTCCACTCTATTGGAGGCCTGAACGAGTATTACTAACTCTTGCTCGTGAATCAGCTCTTTTTTAATGACAAATGGTTTGTGCTAAATGAAAACATGGTTCGCGTTTAGGCTTAGTCCTATGGTTTGCTAATGTAGGAGCGCTGGACAACCTCCTAAGTCCTATGGTATTGCTAATCTAGCATGCTAGTCGCCGAATAAAAAGCGCTGAACAATTGAGCGAAAAATTCTGGCGCCGGATGGAACAACGCTTGAGGAAACAGTGTAGCGCTATCATCAAGGTCAAGCGCTGAATGGAACAGGCAGATTGTGGCGCTAAATGGTTCAGTGCAGCTACCCTTGAATATTCTTCCAGCGTTGTACCATTCATCGAAAAGGTGATTTTTGTTGCGATGAACCATTCACCGCAACTATCTCGCTACTACTTCAAGTGCGAGCAAATGGACAACACTTTTTTTTTAACTTCAACACTTTTCTGCTAATCTAGCAGCTCAATCTAGCCCGTAGGACTTAGCCTTATATCTATTAATCCCTTTTTAAGAGTTATGTTATTAGGAGGGAAACAATGGATATGAGGAGGGAAATATTTTGGCAAAATATTAGTCAATGCACGGTCAAAGAAAAATAAAAGAAAAATAAGTAAATAGCTTTATAATACCATCGTATCCTTGATATGCTACTGATTATCTTCTTTATATAAACCCTAATGAGCTTAATTCAACCTTGATCAAACCTTAACCTCAATCCAATCAAACCCTAACAACGTTAATCCAGTCTTAATCAAACTTTAACCTCAATCCAATCTTGATCAATAAAGTTAATAATTATCAAAATACTATGGGTTTGAATAAAGAAGCACCTCCCTTGGTAAAACTGGATCATTTCATGGGAATAGGTGATAATGGAATTTATGCTTCTGATCGTTAATCGAACTAACTTATGAGGACTTCAATTCTTTAAACATACGTCCATCAATTCTTTTCAATTATTTATATCTTATTTCTTTCTGTCTTATACTCCTTGTTGATGGTGGATTTTCGACAAAGGTCAAAATCGTAAAATCATGATACTGTATGTTTCTAACTCGGCTTCAGGAACGCATGTGACGATTCATACTTTACGATCCGTGAACCGTTTCACGATTTCTGATCGAGTTCCTCTCAGAGCCATGATGAATATGATTCTCGAAAGGCCTCCCACTAGATGATCGTTCGATGCTCCGCATTTCATCATGACCTCTATGTAGAATAACATGATTGGACGGTCCTCCTACATAATTGTTTGTTGAGAGGGCTTAACGCCTTCAGGATGTCGGCGACACTCGATGTTCCCTGACTACATAGAGAGACTCACCTCTACATAGAAGAACGATTGGGCGGTCCTCCTACATAATTATTTGTTGAGAGGGCTTAACGCCTTCAGGACGTCGGTGACACTCGTTGTTCCCTGACTATGTAGAGAGACCGTGTATAGATTCAGGCGGCTCTCCTACATAATTGTTTGTTGAGGGGGCTAAACGCCTTCAGGATGTTAACAACGCTGCACGTTGTTCCCTGACTATGCACCTTTCAGAACGAGTATGATGCTTCAAATATCTCATATCTCGATTCTACAATAGATTAATTCTACCGTGACATTCGCCACTGAATTCCTAGAAAATAATCTATATATCTCATTACTCCATTCCATAAATCCCCGGCTGACTCCATGGATTAGTAATAGATAACCAATTCATCTCATTACCCTCATTCCCTGAATTCCCCGGCTGGATTCATGGATTAGTAATAGATGCACAATTCATGATTATTACTCCGTTTCATGAGTCATTCTCCGCCGAATTTCATGAATTAGTAATAATTACTCAAAAATCGGGCATCTAGACTATCACTGAGTAAGCCCAATAAAATGATGCAAGTGTACTCAACAATGATGCACGAACGAGCACCCCAAATGCACGAACGAGCATTCGGAAATATGGACTAACGAGGAATCCTACACAAAATAAGAGAGAGAGAAATAATATTAAAAAATAATAAAAGAGGCACCTAGGGACTGGGCCCACCGGTCGGCCGGTCATGCCGCCGTGGCCGGTCCCCACGCCTCTTCCCTTTATTTTTCTTATTTTCCTATTTTCATGAAATCATGAAAACTCCTTCATTCGAGCAACTTTCCTTGTTTGAGCAAAACTCACAGTTTCTCCATATTTTCACGGTTTCATGAAAAATAATAAAATAGGGAAAGGTGTCGCGGGACCGGGCTAGTAGCCGCCGTCCATGCTCTACCGTGGCCGGTCCCACACCTTGCAATCCTTATTTTCATAATTATTATTTCCCTCATCTCATGAAACTCCTCCGTTTGAGCAAAAATCATGGTTTCTTCATACTTTCTCAAATATTGCTCAAACCATGAAAAAGCCAAAAACTCAAATGGTCACATGACCGACTAGGCTATTCACACCAAATATTAAAATATTATTATTTTAATATTTTCCAAATTTTGATCAAACGAGCAAAGTCCTACTTGCTCATTCGAGCGAAATCAAGAATTTCAGTCAAAGATCAAACTCTTCTGAAAATCCAAAATATTGCCCAAACGCACACCAGAAGATACCTAAACTCTCAGGACTGAGACACGGACATTATGGTGACCCGTGAATGCTTCCTTGACCGACCAAGGCCGGCCCTAAGGCTTGCAAGGAGCCGGTCCCACACATTCTCATAATTTTGACCTAATTTTCTCAATTGCTCATATAAGGTCCAAACTCTTTCCAACCAACTTGGAATTTGATCAATCAACCATCAGATGGTCCCACACCACCAAGGGCCGGTTCTATGCCCTCTTGGTCGGTCCCTCACTTCTCAAAAAATTAGGTTTCATCACCTAATGCCCAAATGAGCACTATTTTAATAAATGATGAAACCGGCATTTAATCATCATTCTTTCACCAACCGGTCAACTAAGGACCCTGGTGCACGCTCACTCGAGCACTTGGGCACCACATGGTCGTCCATCATCCCATGTGGTCGGTCCCTCCCTCACTCATGACCTATTTTCAGTAATTCATCAATTGATGAACAATTGATCAAAATTAGGGTTTTGAACAAACGCTCCACAAATCATCATTCTGATTAAGTTCAAACACTAATAAATTTATGTTGATCCAGCAATCAACTTCTAGATTAATTATATAATATTTGGTAGTCTACCAATATTTTAATTAATATTTAATTAGGTCACGCCACCAGTAAATAATTCGCCGAATTGAGCAATACTTGCTCAGTTGCTCGAGTATTGATCCAACTATTAATATTCAGTAATTTATCAGTAATTCGTCGAATTGAGCAATACTTACTCAGTTGCTCGAATATTGATCCAACTATCAATATTTGGTAATTCGTCGAATTGAGCAATACTTGCTCAGTTGCTCGAATATTGATCCAACTATCAATATTCAGTAATTTATCGAATCGATTCTCAGTTGCTCGAATTTACAATATTTGCTTAGACGAGAAATATCTAAGAACGTCTAACATGTTCAATCCATGAATCATTGAGCATTTGATCACTCATGCTCGATTCAACAAAACTTAGACTCACTGTCTAATAAGTCAACGACTGACTAATCAAATACACGTCTGCTTCGCAGACTCCACGTTCGTGAGACATCAATCACGGCACATGGGGGATATCAGTTAGGGTTTTGGTCTGGCGGCCTATAGCACGTGTGTTCATCCACGATGAAAAACATGAATAAGTCGTGAAAGCGGTTGAGGGAGTTAGCAAAGTAGTGGGTGGACAACCAAGTCTCCGCACGACATGGAACTGATTTTATCACAATCTCCCACTTTCCCACTCTTTCACTCAAAAAATCGTCACACTTACTGGGATCGAGATGTTTACTATTCTGACAATATAAATAAGTTCTAAATTGATGACTGAGACAATCAACATTCGTCTAAACAAAAGTCCCCTCGATCAAACTTATTTACACATATTTGCAGAATCCTTCAAAACATCCACAATCTTTGATCATCATTGATCCCACAATTCTCATTTTCCCTCCTACAGATCAACCCATCTCCCTCTTTGTGACCGAATTGACTCTGGAACGGCCATTGACTTGGTTTAGGCTGGAGTCCTACAGATTGATCTCTCGAAATCAAAGCACTCTCGTGCAGTGCATCTGTGTGAGGTTAAGCAGTTTGCTCGGTTGAGGAGTCTTGCCCGAACCGCCGTCTCTTCACTTTCCTAAAAAAAACAGCAAATCGTTTTTCCCCATCTACAGATTGGCGACCACAGTGGGAGATTAATCTCTCGGTTGCAAACTCACATTTTCACAAAATGGCTGGTCTTAGGTCTGGGTTGGTTACAAATGCAAACAATGCTAGCACTAGCAACAATAATAATGATGGTATTCCAGAAACCATCCATGCTTCCAACAATGGTGGTGATACTACTCCTCCCAAAACCAACACTAGAAATCATCCACTCTTCGGTCGGCATCCCAAGGAAGTCAGAGAAAATCCACCCACCATAGCCGATCTCATGAAGGTCCAGGAAGTTCTCTCCAAAAATCAAACTGATATGGCTACCACTCATAAGGAGCTAGCAATTATCTCAAAACTCTCACAGACAAAATCTCATAGAAGACTAAGGAAGGGTCGGAGAAAGGAAAAGCCAAAGAAACGGACCCTGAAATTTCACCAATCCATGTGGTAGACGATGATGAAGCCTGCAAAGCTGCAGAAAATCCACCAGAGAAGGAGTTTGCGGGATTCATCACTCGTGAAAATCTGGAACGCTTCATGGAGGCTCGAGGAAAAGACAAGACACCATATGTCCATCGTCATCAACCTCCATATCCTGCTGCTACCCAAAGGATCCCTCTCCCAAAAGGCTAAACCTCTCCAACGTTTATACTGTACAATGGAACAAGAAACGCTCGAGAACATGTTTCTCGATTTATGGAGGCACTAGGAGAGCACGAACATAACCATGTCGTCCGTCTGAAGAAATTCTCTAAATCTCTGACCGGTCGAGCATACACCTGGTACAACAACGTTGCACCTGGGAGCATCGCTAGTTGGGGAGAAATGGTTAATGCCTTCTACATGAAATATTTTTTTGTCTTTGAGCAAGTTACTCTCTCTGACTTAGGAAGAATGGATCAGGAGAATGTTGAACATCCGAATGAATATGTGAAAAGGTTCAAAATCCAAGCTTTGGATTGTCATGACCCTAATGTTACTGAACAACAACTGGTGGATTTATGCATCAACGGGATGATCCCAGTTTACAGAGCCTTGCTGGAAAATCTCCGGTTCCAGACTTTTTCAGAGCTCCATGAATCATCCAAGCAATCAGCAACTACTGCTTCATCCTTGCTGGAAAGAACAAAAACCGTCAAAGCCGAGGAGACGCGAGACACTCGAAACAACACCAGGCGCCTGATAAACAAACAGTATAATGTTCAACCTTCCATGAATATTGCTGAAGGGAGCAAAAGGAAAGCTGATGCGCAACAACATAAGAATGCTCCCCAACGTCTGCGAAAGCACCAAGGAAGGACAACCAAACTCGAAACGCACAAGCGCCAGCTCAACTTCAGCAGAATGATCAGGAAGTACCAGACTTTCCTTTCCCTATTGAAGAGATGATCGAGTTATTGGAAGTATGGATCCAAGATGGTGCGATCAACTTACCTCCCGTCAGGAGAGAGCCGACAGACGAGGAAGTGGAGAATCCGAGTTACTGTCGCTTTCATAGGTATGTCAGTCATCCGACCAGTGATTGCAGAACCTTGAAGCGCATATTCAAGGAAAAAGTCGATTCAGTAGAACTGGGGACTGAAAGAGTGCACAAAAATCCTCTCCCAATCATAACCTTTGCAATCTGTGAACAACCAGTCAAAGAAGCAGTTCAATCATTAATCGAGCATGCCTGCGAATTTCTTTATCTGTCAAAGACTCGGAGGGAGGACATGTTCACGGCTCTGAACCATGTAGTGTCTGGGAAACGTTTATCTATCCCGGAAGTACTCCCTGAACCTCCAGCCACTGACAAAGAGATGTATGACTGGGGAATGCTCACCACAGTACATCTCAAAGGAAATGAATTTAGAAGAGTGCTAATCAATGTTGGCATAACTATCAATATTATCCCTTTGAAGACTCTCAGAGCTGCAGGCATCACTCGCTAAGAGGCCACTCATGTTTCTGTCTCAGTCAGAGATCATGAAGGAATATTCAGAGATACATATGGTTACATCATCCTCAAAATGAAAGTCGGGTCAACCTGGTCAGAAACCAAGTTTCATATAATCATAGAAGATCCAGGATATGACATGATCCTTGGACACACATGGATTCATACTAAAAAGGTAACTACAACACCTTCAATTGCATATTTTTCTATTGAAGAAATCTCTGACTCGGAAGAAGTGGATGACGATCCACCGTTTGAACATCTGGGGAAAGTCAAAGCCTTGATGAAACTCACAAAAAAACCCGAAGAGAGCGCACATGAATTCGTCAAGAGGTCCCGCACTCAGGCAAGTCTCATTCCCCCTCATGCGTCTATATTACCAACTTTCAAATATGCTACTATGGTCCGGGGACTTGATCTTACTCATAACTCAGATATCACCAAACGTTATGAGTGGTTGGTCTCGCCTCAAGAATATTTCACCAAGTGGTTGGACGCAGAGCCTCTCCGAATCCAAAATCTCACTAACACAATCATTGCTAGAATAATGATTGAGCACGACAATCAATATCCTAGATACTCTCTCTTGCGTGAGTGTCCACATGTGCCACAGGAAAGCTCCACCAACATGGAATCCCACTATACGAGGAATTTCTAACCAGCCGAAGATATTCAGGGCACGAGCAACCAAGCCTAACAAATTTCATGAAGGGGATTTAGTGCTCAAGGCAACTAAGCATAATCTCCATTCCACAAGAAATTCTAACTGGGAAGGATCTTTTATGATTGCTAATTCATTGGTTGGAGGATACTACAAATTAGATGATATGAAGGGCAAGACAAGTGTGCCAGTGATTCACGAAAATTGGCTAAAGGCTTTTGACGCATGAAACATTCAACGTCCCAAGGTGTTTTATGTTCAAGGCATGAACTCTCGAGACACCTAACGTTTTCATATTAGGATTTTCTTTCACATGTATTTTCAATTCCTCCAAGAGTTTGCAATTCTTGCATTCAGTATTTGAATTCAGCAATTTATCAAAGTTTTTTTATTTTAAGAAAATCTCTATCAATTCTAAAAGAAAATCCTCAATCACTCGCTTATTCAAAACCAATCAAAAAGTCAAATAAAACCTCACATCTCTCAGAAGTTCAAGGTTCAAGAGATTATGAAAGAAAAACTAAAGGATGCTGGCAAAGTAAGATTTCTGCTTCTCTGCATTCTCCAAGACTTGCAAGGCCGCTTTCTCCAACTCCATCTTTTCAGTAAATTCAACAATCTTAGCCATTTTCTCCACCACAGCATCACTAGTAAAAGGTATATTATTCTCTACTGCGTCCTTAATGGTGTTGATCCTTTGACGAAGCCACTTTAAGTTGAAGCCAAGTTCTTCAGATTTCTTCAAGTTATACTCCCAATCAAAGAGTACATCTTGAGTAACAGTACTTCTCGCCCTGGTCCGTATATCATCTATGACACACAAGATAGTTCCTACTTGCATTGTCAAGAAGTAGTTGCGTTTCGGATCCTTGGTGACAACAATGTGACCATACATTTTCTACAATTTCTCATACATATCAGCATACCCTATGAGAACGTTAAATCCACCAACTAATGTATGATATGGAAGTGGCTCAAAGAATGGAGGATCACAAATAATCCCTGCATTAGGGTATTCATGCACTATTATACGGTTCTCAATTATTGGGGCAGCTTCGGCAATTGTGGGAGCAGTTTCTTGGGCAGTTTCTTCCATTCTGGGTCTGGTTGCTTCTATCTCTGAAATAACAATGATTTGAGCTTCATTATCCTCGACAACTTCATTAGCAATATTCTCATGGCGTTGAGGTGCAGAGATGGTAACATCATTAGCTTGATTCACCATATGGTTTGAATCATCATTCGCTCCATTATTTTCAACTTCGGCATTTGGTACCTAATACGAAGATTACATGAGATTAGAGCGATTCAAGCATGGAAACCAAAGTCAATCATAAAATCCAGCATGTAAGTGAAATAACACTATTAAGTTCTTTATTATACATCCAAGACACGAGCAAATAGTGTGGAAATCATAAAACACATTTTTCAACAAGCTCGTCTGAAGAGATTTTATACTGCCCTGTATAAGACGACGAACTGGGAGCAATTTGTAAGGAATATAAGGTTTAGTCATATACCATTCTCTTCGTATGGATGTTTCCTACAACATATCAAAATTTCATATCAATTGGATAAACGAGCAAAGAGTTGTGGCCAAAACATTAGACTACATGCCAGCTGAAAATTTTCTAAAGGTCTCCTGGAAGTTTACTGTTTCACTGATTTCGGCCCCTAAACGTGCTCAAAACTCTAAAATCTCTGTTTCTAAAGCTTGGAGGTACAAATGAGGTCATCATGAGGTCGCGATCCAAGATCAATTTAAGAATCTATTATCATTATAATCATAATCAATCACATCCTCATTTTTTTTCCATTAATTTAATCTTACTTAACCTAATAAAGGACTATAGTTTTTTCCTTGGAAGGAAGAGCAACCTCGGAACTTTCCTCATCACCATCATCCTAACACCCTCAAAGAACATATGAATAATACGCCGCATAACATAAAAGGACGAAAAGTACAATAATCAAATTCGAAACAAATCGGGCACAAGGAGATTGAATCGCCAAATTATTAACGAAGGGAATGGATCTACATAATGAATCGATAAGTTTTACTTATTTGTTTTCTATGATTATGTTTATTTGTTCTTGATTTTTTTTTCGGATTGCAGTTTTTCATTCAAATACAGTGAGGTCCTATATTTTTCTTGTTTCTTCCATCTTTAAAACAATCTGATTATTTTCTTTCTTCCTATTTTTCTGACCTTCATGGATTTCTAATCCTGTGATTTGCAGCACGTTGTGGATCTAAGTAGCGTGCACGGTCTTTTAAGGGGGCAAAGGTGCGGTTTTGATTCTCTGATTCTCATTAGGAACTGTAGTGTTTCCCATACTTGCAGTATGGCCATGTTCATTACCAACAGTAGTTGTCATTATAGATTGGTATCCTTCATTATGATCTCAGTCATTTTGATCCATGAAGCAGTAGGCTTCACTTCCGATCATAGTTTTAATCTTCTTCCGATCTGGTTCATCATCAAAATCATTTGGTTCTTCTTTGCTACTTTGACAGAGATAGGGGTAGTTTTAGTAATAGATCATATCAATGGGCGCAATTCCTGGAAATTTCAAAATTTGAATTCCTCCTTCCTGAAATATTGCTTCATATCTGTGAGATTTCCTATAACAAAAATCTCTGGAATATCTCAACAATATACAGTATTCTAGGAAAGAATATCTTCCAAACTGAAGGCAATGGTCAAAACCCTAATCCTAAACTTGTTTATATAGTTAAATATCTGAGACGGAAAAACTCATCTTCTGAAATATATTCTCTCATTCCAGAAAGTTATATCTTCCCAATTCTCATAAGTATGTCACAAGGTTCAAGACATCAGTTAGCTGCCCTCACAAAAAGATTTAACGCATCAACTCTGGGAGGTGCAAACCCAAGTCGCTCAAGAGGAAGCCTGATTTCTGAAGAAGAGATAGCGGCAATTTGCCAACAAATGGAAGAACTGCCTCATTGGGAAAATTATATCTAAAGATGATATTGAGCTTGAAAAAGTTCAGTCTGATGTCAATATTATATGGAGAAGACATAGAAGAGTCGAGATTAATACCATGGGAAGAAACTTGTACGTGTTCAAGTTTAAAACTGCAGAAGATATGGCTGATGTTATGAAAAATGCTCCATGGATCATCAATGAACACCTGGTTGTTCTCAAACCTTATGATAACGCAATCCCTCTGGATAATTATGTGTTCACTCACCAGATCTTTTCTGTTATGATAAAAGGTCCGTACCTTGAGCATCTGGATGAAGGAATTATTAATAAACTCTGTGATGACATGGGAAGGAAGATAGCATAGGAGGGTTCTAATGGCTACACCATAAGAGGCAGAGTTGTTTCAGCTAAGATTGAGGTTGATCTCAGCCAACCAATGAAAAGAGGAAACTGGTTACTTACCGCTGCTAATCAGAAAATATGGGCTCGCTACCATTTTGTGAAACAACCTAGGAAAATCTGCCCTGACTGTTTTACAATTGCTCATAATGATGAGCTATGTGAAGAAAGAGCATGGCATATATTCATCTTCGGCATGACAGAGCCAGCTTTTGAAGCCTACTATGCGAAACACGCTCACATGGTTCAAAATATGCTCAACAATTCAGCTGAAGACAATGGGCTTAATGAGCTGGGTAATGGTAATTCTGGTGGAACGGTCGGGTCAGGCGGGTCGGAAGAGGAAGATTCGGATCCAAGGAAAAATAAAAGGAGTAGAGACTCGGGTTTAGAAGACAATTATGTTCTCTTGGATATGAACTCTACAAACCCTAACGCCAGTAGCGGCAATTTCACCTCTGTAATTGTTAATGGTAGAGGAGATCAATCAGAGATCGAGGGTACCTTTCTTGATGGTGGTGACATGAACATGGTAGATGTAGAGAATGGAGCTAGAGAGTCAAACAATCTGATGTTCCATCCCCCTGCTACAGATCAAACAACAAGTGCGGCAAATCAGGTTTTTATAATCTCTCCCTTTCTGTCTAAGTATTTCCCTATCCTTAATTATTCAATTCCTTATTCGTTCCCTGGTTTCCCGATTGATTTGTTCGTGATTTTAATTTTTAGGGTTTCCCAATCCCTTAGAATTAGTCCTATACTTTGTTCTCAGTCCATTTTGTCTCAATCCTTTAGGTCTTCTAATCTTTACTTGCTTCGGTTATCTCATAATCATCACTTGTATGCTTGCTATCCCCCTGTTATTCTATTTCAATCGATTTGTGTGGTTGCTAATTCGTCCAATTCGATTTACTTGTATTGCAAAATTTCTGGTAGTAAATTACCCTCCATAATGAGAATCATGTCGTGGGATTGTCAGGGTTTCGGCAACCCTTCTACCAGAAATTCACTTTGGAATTTGATCAGAGGTCAAAACCCTGACATGATATTCCTGTGTGAAACTAAGAATGAGTCTTCTAAGATGAATCAATATCTTAGTAGATTCAATTACCCCAACTCTTGGGTTTTTCCTTCTATAGGTAGACCTGGTGGCATTGCTTTAATCTGGAAAACTGGTTTTGATTGTGAAATTGTTCATAACACTTGATAAGATGGTTAATGTTGTAGTCTCCGATAATCCTAGTAAACTCCGAATTCCTAATCACTTTTCTTTATGGTTACGTATACCATGAAGAAAAGATGGTACAATGGAGATATATTAGTGAAATTGGAAATCAAGCCAATCTTCCTTGGGTTATCATAGGTGACCTTAACATTACTATGCATGCCCAAGAAAGATCTTCTTTAACCACTCCCACTACTATAGAATACCCTGAAATTCAATCGATTCTAGATAATGCAGACTTGTCAGATTTAGGTTACACTGGCAATAAGTTCACTTGGAACAATAAACAGTCTGGGAACAACTGCATTTATGCTAGACTTGACAGGGCTCTGGCCAATGGTCACTGGCTATATCACTATGGATCTACTCCTGTAAACCATATTGATACTATTGGCAGTGACCATATCCCTATTATCTTGGAGACTAATTCTTTGTCTTATCAAGGTAGTAAGCCCTATAGATACTTTAAGTGTTGGAGTAGTGATCCTTCTGTTAAGGAAGTCATTAAAAATGCTTACTCTAAGGATATCATGAGGCTCATTTTCTTTTCAACTCACTAATAGGTTGAGACATGTTAAACATGATCTGAAACTTTGGAATCTGAATCACTTTGGTAATATAGATAATAAAGTTAGAACTCTCAATTGTCAACTCCATGATCTTAATAATCAGTCACATTCTCCCAATAATGTGGATTTGATTAGGCAAGTAGAGTATGACTTGGAACATTGGCAAAAAGTTCAAGAGGAATTCTATGCTCAAAAGTCTAGACAAGAATTCTTCAAATCCTTTGATAGAAATACTGGTTTCTACCACAATTATGCCAATAGGAGGAAACACTTTAATCATATTAGTGCCCTCAAATTGGATAATGGGCAGTGGGTTAATGATAGAGCTGCTCTTGAAACCTGTTGGTTAACCATTTCAGTTCTATAGGAACTTGCTCAAATCCCTATAGAAACTCTGATATTCTCAATTGTATAGACCCTTGTATTACTAGCGACGATAATTTAAATCATTAGACCGGTTCCCAAGCCAGAAATTATTGACACTATCAACCAAATGACGCCTTGACTGCTCCAGGGGCCGATGGTTTTCCCCACAGGTTCTACAAAGAGAATTTAGATCTCCTAATTGATGATATATGGAAAACCATTAATAGTTTCTTTAATTCCAGGTATCTTCTTAAAGAGATGAATCATACCTTTTTGTCTTTAATTCCTAAAGTTAATAATCCCTCTACCCCTGCAGAATTTAGGCCCATTTCTTTGTGTAATGCTAATTACAAAATAATCTCCAAGATTATTGTAAATAGAATGAAACCCCTCTTGAGCAAAATGATTAGCCCTTTTCAGGCTGCCTATGTCCCAGGGAGAAACATTCAAGAGAATGTCATTATTGCTCATGAGTTGGTTCATACTATGAAAAGGAAAAGGAAAAAGGACAAATGGGGTGTCATGGGCCTTAAACTTGATATGTCTAAGGCCTTTGACAGAGTTGAATGGTCTTATCTTAGAGACATTCTTAGAGCTTTTGGTTTCTCGGAACATTGGTGTGACCTTATTCATCAGTGCATTAGCACTACCAGCATTTCTATCTTGTTAAATGGCTCTCCTTGCAAAACTTATAGACCAACTAGGGGTCTGAGACAGGGAGATCCCCTGTCTCCTTATCTTTTTATCATTGTCATGGAGTCTTTTTCTAGATATATTTCCCATGCTGAGTCTTGCCATCTTATTCATGGTCTAAAGGTCACTAAAGATGCTCCTAGTATCAGTCATCTGCTCTTTGCAGATGACTGCTTCCTTTTTGCTAAAGCCTGCCACCGGGAAGCTAATAATCTTCTAAGTTTAATTAAAGATTTTAGTAATGCCTCAGGACAGGTTATCAATCTTCAGAAATATAGTTGCTTCTTTAGTAACAATGTGCATCCTGATCATGCCATTTCTCTCATAAATGATCTTAAAGTCAAGAAAATAGCTCTAAATGAAAAATACCTTGGTATTCCCTTATTCATCTCTAGAGCTAGATCTGATTCTTTCAACCACCTTAATGAGCATTTTGATAAAAAAGTTGCTAAATGGAAAGGAAAGCATTTTAACCAAGCTGGTAGGTCTGTTATGGTCCAAAATGTCCTTAAATCTTCTCTTATTTACCATATGAATACTTTTACTATCCCTGATAATATCATCAACAGTATGGAGTCTTCTCAGAGAGACTTTTGGTGGGGTAAGTCCACTGCTGGTGGTCTATACTTGAGGGGTTGGCCTAGAATTTGTTCCCATAAATTTCAAGGTGGCATAGGGTTTCGTAACCTTAAACATGTTAATCTCTCTCTGTTAACTAAAACTGCTTGGTATGTCATTCATAATCCTAATGCTCTGTGTGTTACTATTCTGAGATGTAAGTATTTTAAACATTGTCACCCTCTTCACAGTTCTAAGAAGGTAGACTGTTCCTGGCCTTGGAGAAGTATTAGTCGTGGCCTTGAAGTGATTAAAAATAACTCCATTTGGGAGGTTAGGAATGGTGATAGTATTTCTGCTTTTACTGATAATTGGATTCCAAATGTTGTTGAACCTAAATGTGTTTCTAACCCAAATCCTCAATTTTCTGTCTCTGAATTTATCGATAAGGAAACCAAAACTTGGAAGGTTGAGTTAGTTAATGCCTATTTCACACAACAGAATGCTAGTAATATTCTAGGCATGCGAATCCCTTTATCTGGTTGTGATAGAATCATTTGGCCTCATACTAAAAATGGTTCCTTTACTGTTAAATCTGCCTACCAAATTATTTCTGGTCAGAATATCTACATGAATAATCCCCAGAGTGTTAATCCTGTCTACAAATCCCTGTGGAGTCTTCCTATTTTGCCCAAGGTTCAGATTTTTGTTTGGAAATGCCATGAACTCATTCTACCCAACAAAACCTGTCCTTGCTAGATTTAGGAATGGTCATGACATTTCTTGTAACATGTGTAATTCTGGTTCTCTGAATCTCCCGAACATATTATATTACACCGTGATTTCTCTAAAGTCGTTTGGTCTCTAACACCTTATGCGGATGCTATTGATCGGGATAGAATTTCGAATATTAATCGAAGGAATGGGTCATCAAATGGCTCACCGATGATGCAATTAAAAAAAATGCAGGGGTTGTCTTTTCTATTGCTTGGAGCATTTGGAAAGATAGATGCTCTAATGTTTTTCAGGGGAAAAATCTTAATCACCATTATTTGCTAGACTTTCTCTTAAGCTAGTTAACGATCTTGAATTATAACTGAATAATACTAATACCCACGTTCGGACTGGTTCGGTTCTATTGATTATAAAACAATTGACCAAGTTACTAGCTCGTTGCCTATTGACAGCCATGTTGTTTTTACGTGATCTTGCCTATAATAAAGATAATAATCTATCTCGGTATTTGTTTGGTTTTGACCGACCTTGCAGGCTCAATCATTGGATGCAAACTTAAAGCTGGGAACGTGAGGAACGGCGAGGAAGCGAAAGTCCGGCCTTACTTGAAGCGGTGAAGTGGGCTAAAATCAAAGACCTAGATAAAGTCTCTTTGTCAGTGATGCTAAAGCAGTTATAGACTCTTTCAATTCAAGCAAGAACCAATTGTATTGGTATAATAAATCAGTCATAGATGAATGTAAATCAATTCTTCCTTATTTCAGTTTAGCTAGATTTGAATTTCTAAGAAGGAATAATAATATGTTGGCAGATAAAGCTGCAAAATTTAGCATAAGGTATAGAACTTCTGGAGAATGGATGGGTTACATCCCTGAATTCCTAAACTCTATGTAATCTTTCCCTTTCAATATAATTCATTTTTTCTAGCAAAAAAAAATAAAGCTTGGAAATCTCCTGGGCATAAGAATACATGGGTAGATCGTGAAAATCCGACATCGGATGAAGATTTTATGGCGTTTTTGCTAAAATGCCGAGTTCTGAATTTTCTGGTGACGTATTTCACTAAAATTTTTCATTCATTCATGTGGATTCTCATTCATTCATTCGTAAATCAGCAACATTATACTTCTATGAGGTGAATATGAGATGGATACTTACTTGAGGGGTTTCCAAGTCATTCGAAGGATTAATATGGTTGGCATCAACATTGGGAGCACCATTATCTCCATTCGGTCTCAATTCTTGAAGGTTCTCTTTCTCACCACTATTTGAAGACGAATAAACGGCCTGACCGTGTTAGCTTTCCACGACAATCTCCTCCTGGATACGTCAACAACAATTGTCATTATTTTAATCAAGGAAATTCCATAATCGCTTGCACAAAAGGGGGATACTTACATCAACCTCTTCATCGGTGCTAGATTCCTGGATTGTTCGTATAGAGGCAAGATAAAGACCGTCAATGACCGATGGAGCAAAATTATGAAACAACTTAACAATACTCTTTTGGGATCCTAATTACACGGACAAGAAAATCGCGATGATAAGGGAAGTGCTAACAACTCACCAAAGAAGCGGTTGGGGACTTCACATTATTCGGTGTCATCCTATAAGATGTCCTGCTCTTGTTTTCTCCACCCTGGGGCCTTTCTTGAAATTATGAAAAGTATACATGAGTTCGAGATCTAACAACACGGACATCCTACAACATAGACAATAAAATAATTAAGATGTGGTTATCATGCATTCACCAAAATCATAAGGAGAAAACTTATATGTGAACAATCCGGAGACGTTTTTGTCTTACCACCACTAGAAAGATATTTCAATCTTGGTCGATCAGCAATCATGTCGGGAGGAGGAAACCCTCGTACCAGAGACTTAATATCCATCACAAACTTATGCAATCGCTCCAGTTGTTGATGCCAGAAGTCTATATAACCTGGAGTTACATAAGTAGCTCGGTCGAAACAAGGAAACAGGTAATCATTTCCTTCAACGTGTGTGCAATCCAGGTGAGCCTTCAAATGCTCAAATGATGGCTTATTCATCCGATGACCTGGAGTACACTGATCAAGACCCATTTTTTGAGCTTCTCTATCAATGTTATATTCTTCCACCTGAAATTCTCCATGCATTACTTACACTAAGTAACCGGGAGTGCAACTCAATATAAAAGATTTCTCTTCATCACTTAAACCGGCGCCAGTTTTCAATGTGGCATTTTCTTCAGCAGTATTAAAAGTGATCAATTGTGAGAAGAGAGGAGGAACCGACACCCAGGGACGAAAATTAAACTCAGATTCTCTGTCTAAGACACTTTGTGAGGCGTATCTTGTGTTGTGGCTACTTCGTAGACCAACGCATAATCCTGGCATTATCTTTCTCGAGGAAAATGAAAAAGCGGGGGTACAACAACCACACCCAATATTTCGCTTAGCAATCTGTAGGGAGTAACTCCAATATACTTTCACGAGAATCAACTAGACTCAATCTTAATAAAGTATATCAAAGAGTTATATCTCTCTTTCTCGATTCAATTATTACTCAAGCAAATAGAAATCCGCGAGTCTAATTGAATACAAGAGAAATAACTTGGATGGTACCAAAGACCAATATCCAAGTATCAATCAATGTAAATCAACAACCAAAGGTTGGATATTCTAATTGATTGAACTTAACGCACAACCTGTGATATTTCAATTATATAACAAAATATAATGCGGAATAGAAATAACAATGATACCATAATTTTGTTAACGAGGAAACCACAAATGCAGAAAAACCCCGGGACCTAGTCCAGATTGAACATACACTGTATTAAGCCGCTGCAGATACTAGCCTAATACAAACTAACTTCGGTCTGGACTGTAGTTGAACCCCAATCAATCTCACACTGATCCAATGTATAGTTGCGCTCCTTACGTCTATGATCCCAGCAGGATACTACGCACTTGATTCCCTTAGCTGATCTCACCCACAACTAAGAGTTGCTACGACCCAAAGTCGAAGACTTTAATAAACAAATCTGTATCACACAGAAAAGTCTACGGTAATAAATTAATCTGTAACTCACAGAAATGCCTACAAGTTGTGTTTCGTCTTTAGATAAATCAAGGTGAACAGGAACCAATTGATAACTCGGACTTATATTCCCGAAGAACGTCCTAGTATTATCAATCACCTCACAATAATCTTAATCGACGCGGCGAAAGAAGATATTGTGGAATCACAAACGATGAGACGAAGATGTTTGTGACTACTTTTATATCTTGCCTATCAGAGATATCAATCTCAAACCAATCGTTATGATTGTACTCAACACGATAGAAACAACAAGATCAGATCACACAACTACAAGAAAGTAGTATCGGCCTGGCTTCACAATCCCAATGAAGTCTTCAAGTCGTTAACCTACATGGTCTCGGTAGAAACCTAAGGTTAAAGGAGAATCGAATCTAGCTATACAACTAGTATCACACATGAGGTGTGGGGATTAGGTTTCCCAGTTGCTAGAGTTCTCCGTTATATAGTCTTTCAAATCAGGGTTTGCAATCAATGTTAGCTTAGTAACAAAGCTTCAATATTCACCGTTAGATGAAAACCTGATTAGATTCAAGCTAATATCTTTCAACCGTTGGATCGAAAACTTAGCTTGTTACACACAAATGAAATGCACGTTTCTAGGTTTGTGTAACCGTACCCAACCATGTACATTTGTTGGTTCAACAATAGTTAACCAAATGGTTAGCCATATGAGCACTTTCATATCAACCATATTCTTCTTCACCATAACTATTTCAAATGACTCAAATGAACTAGTTAGAGAGTTGTTCAATTGCTTAGATCTTATAGAAGTATACAAGACACAATCGAAACAAAAATGATTTGATTCACTCGAATCGATTCATGAACTTTATAGCCACGGTTTGCAAATTGTATTCCTTAGTTTATATAAGTATAAGTTCACAAATAATCGTTTTTAGATATAACCAACTCAAGTACGCGGACTAAGTTCCCGGAAGAAGTTTACAAACTCCAGCAGATTTTCTCGGGATGAAAACCTACGACAGTTCGCGGATCGTTGTTCCGGGTTTCTCGATCAACAAAGTAAGCATACTTCGGTTCAAGGAATAAGGACTTATACATGTATGCGTTTCCACACAATGCTTATATCCAACAACGGTTATATAATCTAAACTCTCATTTCAATCATTGAAACATTCTTAGAGGACGTTATATAGTTGTTATCCACAAACTATTTTTCGTCAAAACCATTTTCAAAGTGATTGAAACATAACATGACTTTCGTCACTAGGTATAGATGAACTTGGCCAAAGCGAAATCATACCAACACATATTTCGAGAAATAGATAGGCGAGATAAACTCGGCTCGAAATAGCAAATGTGTATAATCAAAGTCTATATAGCAAAACAACTTTTGTCTCAAGATAAGAGATAGAGTAGATAAACTTTTGAGTGATAGATAAGCTCAAGTCTCCACATACCCTTTAGTCGATGAAGTTCCACCAGTTCCTTGAGTAGTTCTTCGTCTTGTATGATGATCTCCATGGAGTTCTTGAGCTCAACTACACTTTTTATCCTAGTCCGAGACTTAGCTATAGTAGACTAGAAATCAAAACTTATAGTTTTGATCACTAACATTGACAAACATGCTTGAGATAACAACGCATGCGAGTTCGACCGAGCAGTGCTCTAACAATCTCCCCATTTGTCAATTTTAGTGACAAAACTATCAATACATATGGAATACAAAAATAAATAAATAAATAAACTTTTGTAGCTCCTATTCCACATGCCTAATCTTCAACATTACTCAAAATCTTCGTCACTTCTAAGTACTCCAATGATCCCAAAGGTTGTAAGTTTAGCATCATCGTTGTTGAAAATCCGTAGCTATAACAATGAGAAAATAAGAATTCTCAATCATTGTTATACAATATCATAGTATTATTATACAACATCAAAGTCCAATTGTATCACGACTTTGACAAACAATACTATGGTGATATGTATCACTCCCCCTTAGTCAATACTCCATCTCACATGGAAACCACTCCCCCTTACATAATGATCCGAAAACCATATGTATTTGTAGTGTGAACTACATATTAATTTTCCCCCTTTTTGTCAATAAAATTGGCAAAGGTACGAAAACGGGATCCTAATGAAATTTCCAAAGAGACATTTCATGACCAAAAGAAAGCACATATCAACTTATTTAGATGTAATCATATAGCCGAAGCTAAATGCTTTCATTAAGGAGTTTATAAAGATACAAGATGACCCCTATAATATTCCACAGTTGCACTCCCCACAAAGATTTGGCAATTAAGCACAAGTTCAATTAAGAACTATCCCCCATAATATGTCACTCCCGAAAGAACAACAAGAGCGACCTTAATTTCAAAAGAAAAGAAGGATTTCTTTGGACACAACAAATCACATACGAATATGAATTTAAATCCAAAAATACTCAATTAGATTAATCACAAGAGAACCCATAATTAATCTAATCGGAAATGCTCAACACAAGATAACTTACAGAGCCTCACAGTATATACATAAAATATGGATCCGGGAAGACCAATACTGCGGAATAAACAAGGATGCATTCTATTTTCCATCACTATTTGCACAATGACTTATAATAGACATAACCCTCGTAAACAAAAGTTTATCCTATCTTCCATCAATAATGACATAATAGGCTTCAAACTTTTGTGATGTCAAAAGCTCATTCATTCTTTTATCAATACATGCATATCGACATACGAAAGACTTAACTTTTGACAAGGTATGGGACGATCATAGTTCACGGACGCAAACACACATATCCCATAACAAATTGCAATATATAAAACCATAAAGATTAATATTGCAAACATCATCTTCCAAACAAATTTTTAGAATTTAAACAAATAAACCTAAAAACATGAAGATGAAAACGTTGGACATAGCTATGTTTAATCACAATCATGGCTATTCCAAACTCTAGTTATTCTTCTAAAAAAACAAGAAACGAAGATTTACTAGACTAAAAAAGACAAATTACTCATCATCTTCATCATCGGAAACACTCCAAGATGCTTGAATCATGTTCAATACTTCCTTGAGCTCGGGAAACTTAGTTGCAACCAATGATAATTGTTCTTGCACGAACTTCACCCTTGAATTTACCTTACACACACCCTTGTAATTTTTTTGAAGAAGACTCAAGGTGGTAGGGTCACAATCGTCAAGGGAATCATCTCTCTGTCTTTCGCACACATTCTCCCTTATACGTTTAAAAGTACAGGGACGAACCGGTTTGGGAACCCCAAGAGAATTGCCAATTGCATCAATAACACGTTCACGGAAAATTTGACCAATCAAGCAAGGGTAACCTAACTTCTTGTTGGGTGAAGTCATCGAAGTCATTTGAGAAATGATGAAACCACAAATATCGAGACTCGGCACACCCAATTCAAGGAAATGGACCAATTCCGCAAACTCGCGACTCCACCGAGAATTCTCAATTGTGGAGGGACAAAGATTAGAGAAACCAAGTTTACCAAAAGCCATCAAAGCAACACTAAGAACATTAGTAGGAAACTTCCCTTGATTCCAAGCAACCTTCTTACCGCAAAGGCCAACAGAGATGTCCTCTCGTGATGGTCGTTCATCACTTGGTTTAGGTAGACGAACATTTCCCAATGGAATTTTGGTAATCTTAGAAATCAACTCTCTATTGAAAAGAAATCTTTCTCTATATATCATGGTTTTGAATTCCATTTTACCAAGATCAACATCATGAATGTTGGCATAGAAGATTCTTGTGAGAGTATCAAATCCTTGACCAAGACCATCAAAGATGTTTCCAATATTGAATTTTTCAAAGCAAACTAAATCCTCTTTATGTCCACTAGAAGAATCCAATTTCTTTTCCAAAATAAAACCCATAGATGAAATCCTTTCAAAAATATTAGCACAAGAATCATTGACAAATCTAATTCTAATAGAATTTTGGTCTAAAGGAAGATCCATGCTAGAGGAACCCAAACTTTTTGAAGTTCTTTTTGAACCCTTGAAATTCATAATGAGATCTAGAAATTGGAGATGAACAAGAGGAAATTACTTACTTGGAATGAACTTTGACCACCCCTTTGTCTTATTTTCCTCCAAGGAAGATTTAATGGAGAAACAAAATATGAACCCTAGAAAGTTCACGTACGCGGACTGATGGGAGGAAGAAGAAGGTCCGCGTACTTCATCTTTATAGGCTCACTAATGGGCTTGGACCCGTTTATGAACCGTGACCCACAAAATGAATGTGGGATTTCCTTTGATGTACGCACATCAATGTTGTGCATTCCGTGACAACACAATTTGTGAGATGAACCGGATGCAGTAGAAAGCTTACTCCAAAATTAACCCAACTGTACACAAACCAAACCATTTCTTGCCCCATATCAAGATATATACAAATGGGGTAGTGCCAGGCATTTTACCAAGAGGCATGATGTGCAGAGAGATCCTCATGCAACATTTCTGGTTGATATTTGTGAACAGTTTCAGTGATATAATCAAAGTAATGATGATAATCAGGGTTGTCAGAGCTTTCTATCTTCCTTTTTAGATGACTAGAAAGAAGATTCTTCTGATTTTTAGTCCGTGCATTATTATTTGATAATTTTACATGTACAGAACCTTTATCGGGTTGATTCTTAGACTTAACAGAATTAAGTTTTTCTAAGAATCTAAAAACGCTTTCAAAAGCTCTGAATAGATCTTTGTCAATTGATCCATTACGATAGTATTCCTCAAACATATTAAGAGTTAATCTAGTGAGAGTCCATATCTTTGAGCGTAACGAACGTTTCCTCAATCTTCCCTTCTTTTTATTTTTTTTTCCTTTAGATTGTTTCTCATCATCTAAATTTTCATTTTTAGATGAAATGAGATTATCATGCGAGACCGGAGGTTTTATTCATAATAATCTTCGAACAATCTTTAAGGATTTCTGGCGTGCGTTACAGATGCCGAGAGCAAGTTTTCCACATAAATTTCCCATCGGACAATTTTTAAGGACCGAACAAACACAAACTTATCAGGTTTAAAGTGTTTGCCTTCTCTGATACCAATTGAAAAAGCGGGGGTACAACAACCACACCTAATATTTCGCTTAGAAATCTGTATGGACTAACTCCAATATACTTTCAAGAGAATCAACTAGACTCAATCTTAATAAAGTATATCAAAGAGTTATATCTCTCTTTCTCGATTCAATTCTTACTCAAGCATATAGAAATCTGTGAGTCTAATTGAATACAAGAGAAATAACTTGGATGGTACCAAAGACCAATATCCAAGTGTCAATCAATGTAAATCAACAACCAAAGGTTGGATATTCTAATTTATTGAACTTAACGCACAACCTGTGATATTTCAATTATATAACAAAATATAATGCGGAATAGAAATAACACAGACACCATAATTTTGTTAACGAGGAAACCGCAAATGCAGAAAACCCCCGGGACCTAGTCCAGATTGAAAACACACTGTATTAAGCCGCTGCATACACTAGCCTACTACAAACTAACTTCGGTCTGGACTGTAGTTGAACCCCAATCAATCTCATGCTGATCCAAGGTACAGTTGCGCTCCTTACGTCTCTGATCCCAACAGGATACTACGCACTTGATTGCCTTAGCTGATCTCACCCACAACTAAGAGTTGCTACGACCCAAAGTTGAAGACTTTAATAAACAAATTTGTATCACACAAAAAAGTCTACAGTAATAGATAAATCTGTCTCCCACAGAAATACCTACAAGTTTTGTTTCATCTTTAGATAAATCAAGGTGAACAAGAACCAATTGATAACCAGGACTTATATTCCCGAAGAACAGCCTAGTATTATCAATCACCTCACAATAATCTTAATCGTATGGTAGCGAAACAAGATATTGTGGAATCACAAACGATGAGACGAAGATGGTTGTGACTACGTTTTATCTTGCCTATCGGAGATTAAATCTCGAGCAAATCTTAGAGAAGATAGTACTCAATACGATAGAACAAAGAAAGATCAAAATACCAACTACAGAGGAAATAGTTGGGCCTGGCTTCATAATCCCAATGAAGTCTTTAAGTCGTTAACCTATAATGGTTTTAGGAAAAACCTAGGTTAAAGGAGAATCGACTCTAGTCGCAACTAGTATCACACATGAGGTGTGGGAATTAGGTTTCCCAGTTGCTAGAGTTCTCCTTTATATAGTCTTCAAATCAGGGTTTGCAATCAATGCTACCTTGGTAACAAAGCATTCAATATTCACCGTTAGATGAAAACCTGATTAGACTCAAGCTAATATCTTTCAACCGTTAGATCGAACTTAGCTTGTTACACATAAATTAAAAGTGACTTCATTTAGACATGAGTAACCGTACTTAAACGTGTACACTTTGTTGGCTCAACAATAGTTAACCGAAGTTATCCATATGAACACTTTCATATCAACCTGTTCATCTTAATCACAACTAGTTCAAATGACTCAAATGAAACTAGTTATGGAGTTGTTCAATTGTTTATATTCTCATAGAAGTATACAAGACACAATTGAAGCAAAATCGATTTTGAATCACTCAAATCAATTCATGAAAATTATAGCCACGGTTTGCAAAAGATTGCATTTCATAATTTACAAATGTATTAGTTCATGAACAAACCGATTTTAGAACACAACCTACTCAAGTATGCAAACGTGTACGCATACCTAAATAGCCGGACTTGGTCTGGGTTCGCCAGTATGCGATCGTGTACACATACTGTCATACATCATCAAACTCAATTGAATTCTCGGACTTGAACTTGCGCCGGTACGCATACGGGTATGCATACTAAGTTCCCGGACTTCAACTAACCAACTAGTACGCATACGGGTAAGCATACTATGGTTGCGGACTTGGAATAACTTGCAACAGTTAGCATACAAGTACGCATTCTGTGCTATATCCAACTAATGTTTAATTGTTCTAAACTCCCATTTCAATCATTGAAACATTGTTAGAAGACGGGAATAGTTGTCTCACACAAACTATTAGCTTCAAAGCAATTTTCAAGTGATCGAATAATCAATACGAAACATTCCGAGTCTACACCAAATGACTATCTCACACAAATCATATAAGATGTTACCATGCGATTTTCACATGATCATCTTTTGACTTTTGTCAAGAATATAAGATGAACTTGGTTAAAGTGAAAGCTTACCAACACATATTTCGAGAAATATGTAAGCGAGTTAAACTCAGCTCGAAATATCAAATGTGTATAATCGAAGTCTATATAGTTATACGTCTTTTGTCTCGAATAGGAGATAGAGTAGATAGACTTTTAAGTGATAAATGAGTTCAAGTCTCCACATACCTTTTGTTGATGAAGATCCACAAGCTCCCCTTAGTAGTTCTTCGTCTTCAATTGATGAACACCGTAAAGTCTAAAGCTCAACTACACTTTTTATCCTAATCCGAGACTTAGCTATAAGTAAACTAGAAATCAAGACTTATAGTTTTGGCAACTAAACTTGACAAACAAGATTGAGATAGCAACGCTTGCGAGTTCGACCGGCAAAGCTCTAACAATCTCCCCTTTGTCAATTTTAGTGACAAAACTATCAATACATATGGATTACAAAATAAATAAACTTTGTAGCTTCTCATCCAAATGCTTGATTTCCTTGGTTTTTCAACATTACTCGAAATCTTCGTCACTTCCAACTACTCCAGTGATTCTGAACGTGTTCAACGCATCATCATAGTTGTTGAAGATCCGTAGCCATAACAATGAGAAAACAATAGCTCTCAATCATTGTTATACAGTGTCATAGTATTATTACACAACATCAAAGTCCAATTGCATCACCACTTTGACAACAATACTATGGTCATATGTATCACTCCCCCTTAGTCAATACTTCTTCTCATAATGAAAACCCACTCCCCCTTACATAATGATCCGTAAACCATATGTATTTGTAGTGTGAACTACGCAATAATTCTCCCCCTTTTTGTCAATATAAATTGGCAAAGGTACGAAAACTAGCGGGATCACAAAGAAATTCTCATAGAGATACTTCATGACTAAAAGAGAACATATCAACTTTGTTTCGATGATTTCACATAGTCGAAACTTAGTGTATTCATCAAGGAGTTTATAAAGATATTAGATAACTCTTACAATTGCCAGTCAGCAATGGTTTGGATGCCCTCCTAATAGTCTGACATGGGCTATCAGTAGCAACAACAAAAACAAATTAAAATTTTACAAAAAGATAACTCCTACAATATTCCACAGCCGCACTCCCCACAAAGATTTGGCAATTAAGCACAAGTTCAATTAAGAACTCCCCCTTAAAATGTCATTCCCGAAAGAACAACAAGAGCGACCTTACTTTTACAAGAAACGAAGGATTTCTTTGGACATTAACAAATTACATGAAACATGAATTTGTACTCAATTAAATTAACCACAAGAGAACCCATGATTAATTTAATCGGAAATGCTCAACATAAGCAAACTTACGGAGCCGCACGGTACTTACACATAGAAGTGGATCAGGGAAAGATAAATATTGCGGAATATTCAAAGATTCATTCCATTTTCATCATTATTATTTGCATAATGATATCATAGACTTAATCTTTGTTATCAAAAGTTCATTCTATTTTTCATCAATATTTGCATAATGACATATAAAGACTTAACTTTTGACATAAATGGGACAATCATAGTTCACGGACGTAAACACACATATCCCATAAAATTATTTTTGCAATATATAAAACCAATAAAGATTAATACTGCAAAATCATCTTCCAAAAAAACTTTAGAATTTAAATAAATAAATCTAAAAACATTGCAAGATGAAAATCGTTGGAAATAGCCGTGTGTACTCATAATAATTGTTATTCCAAACCCTAGTTATCCTTCTTAAAACACAAGAATAAATTCTCATAAGAAGTTTCCTAGACATTAAGACCTTTGAAAAATTATTTATCTTCCCCAAACTCCTTATCGTCAACAGCCATTGGAACATAAGGTTCATGAATAAAGGAGTCAATTTCAACAAACCTTCTTGACTGATGTCGAACAAGGGCCTTATGAATTTCAAGAGTCTTAAAAACAATAGCCTTTATTTTCTGCATCTCCTTTCTTGTTTCCTTCAACTCTTCAAGAACACCAGAAAACTTCTGAAGATTTGAAGGGACAACCCTTGGTTTCCTCACATTCCTCTTTTTTCTTTTCAAGGAAGTGGGTATCGGAAATTTATCTTTTTCCTTCATGATTGATGGCTTAACAATCATATTAACCTATTTTCCATCAGAAGGCATAATGCTTGGAGTCTCCATACAAATATGGATTTGTGAGACAAATTCACAAAGCAAGCTCTACAAACAATCTTGTGATAAAAAGAGATTTTCAAGGAAGGAAAAAGGAATGTCTGGTTACATAACCTTTATGAAAAGACGGGGGTACCAAAATATACCACAATCTTTTATTTTGATCACAACCTATACAAGACCCACTGTGTATAAACCTCTTGGAACAACAATCACTCAAGGAATATTTCAACACAGTGTCCACTTGATATAGGGTTAGTCCAAACTGGCCTAACTCGTGAATTAAATATCAAAAGCAAGTGGAAAAAACCAATACACTTTGTGTGATCGTCGATGGATATGGAATCGGGACAATACAACAACAAAGTAATCACTTGATAAAAGGTACAATAATAACCGAAACCAATAGGATCAATATCAAGTGCCCTGTTAACATACAAAGTGCAATTTACTTTAATTATAATAAAACAATCATAATGCGGAAAGATAAAGTAAATGGCACAACAAGATTTTGTTAACGAGGAAACCGCAAATACAGAAAAACCCCGGGACCTAGTCCAGAATTGAATACTCTCAGAATTAAGCCGCTATAAAAAATCAAACCAACTTCATATAGTTGAGACCAATCATCTAAACCTATAGTTCACCTAGTTTCTTCAGTATCCCCCCGCTTCCGATTTCAATAAGTGTACGCACTGGAATAATTCCTTTGGTTCGTATTCCAAACAGTAAAAGAACAACAAATTTGTTCGGTAACAACTCTATTCAATCTCAATGATATGAGTTAGACAAAGGCTCTTCTGTTTAATCCAATAAACTCCTTTGTCGGGTTTAGATCTATCTATCCAACAACTACCAAAGTAGCGGAGTTTAAATTTTGCAATCAAAAATAGGATCTATCAAGATACTATATAATGATGCCGATCTACGCAACTAATCAATCAAATCTATCAAAGATAAATCGATTATAGTTGGATCCCAGCCGATCAAGTTTTGTGCACACCAAAGATTATGAACCCAATAAAGAAATCTTCTTTGTCTTCAAATCTTCTTAAATCTTCAATAAACACCTGCACACCACAACTTGAATCTCTTGTGATCAATCACGCACAGAACGGAGTCTGTTAACAATGGATTATCACAAGATGTCTTTAGATCTACAAACAGTTCTAAAGATTCCATCGACACTTCAATCTAGTTTGAGTGAATCTTATATCAGAAGAGAATAATCTCAAGAATAAACAAACTAGGTGCAATCAAAGTTTAACAACCGTTAGTCAATCAAATCAATAATCGAAAACTAATAACACTGCAATTATCTAGTTTCCCACCAATGGTACTCGTAGAGATTCTTGATCCCACAGAAGTCTTTAAACGAGCGGTCGTAAGAGATTTCGCCTAATTAGGGTACTTTCCTCTCCGAATAGACGGGTCCACCAGTAAGGACACAACAAGGTAGTTTTGATGGCTCTTAGGATAGTTTGCTTGAAATGCAAACTTGGGGTATTTATAGACCAAGGAAGTTTGGAAACCAAGGAAGTTTGGAAACCAAGGAATTTCCAAAACCGAAATATTCTTAAGATATGCAATATATTTCCAAATCGGTTTTCAATTACCAGGACCGGTTACCATATTCTCATGGTATTACTTGTGATCGGTTACACTAGTCACTAGGATCGGTTACGCCAATTACCAGGACCGGTTACGTCAATTAAAAGGATCGATTACAACTCTTTTGTGATCGGTCATACTAATTACCAGGATCGGTTACACCAATTACAAATATCGATCATACCATCTAAGGTGATTACTTAGGATCAGTTACACTAATAAAAGTCATACCAATACATAAGTCAGGCATTGTGACTAGTTTTACCAAGATACATAACAAGTTATGATCGGTTCTACTAACTCACACATATTGGTAATCCAAAGATATGCAATGAATAACAATACCAATAAGCCTAGCGATTTCCTTTTCGATTCATAAAACAAGTCCATGAATGTACTTCCTTTAAACGAATGTAAACATTGTTTCTTATGATGAAATCTTCACCTTTATCCATACACATAATCACAATAGCATTCAAACGATTATGTCGATGTCTTATATACGAAGTTCAAAAGATAGGCGTTATACTTCGTATTCTAATTCCTTAACACTATGTCTACTAGAGTATAATCATTCACAGCTTCGCAGTTATGTTTTCAATATAGCACAACTTGAAAGATACGTTGGGAATGAAACAGTTCAAGTCAAAATATTACTAACCTCAAGAGGAAGGATGATATCTTCAATGTAGCTTGTTACTTCTTCACATTCTTCAAGTATTTGAGTAATACTTGTATGTCTCATTATCCTAATCTTTCTAGCCTAACATATACGAAGTTGTCTCTAGTAATCAAGCGACTCTTTAATTGAGTTTTGATTCACTAATATATGACAACCAAACTTGACATACCAACGCTTGGTGGGTTTAACCGAGCTATGCTCTAACAATCTCCACCTTTGTCAATTTTAGTGACAAAACTCTTAATACATATGGATAAACAAATTACAAACAATTCATTATACATACGCTTGATTCCAAGTTTCAACAGCACAATACCCTGCATATATTCAATCCATAAATGCCGTTGGTTACATTTAAATAACAAAGCTAATACTCCCCTTAAAGGTGAGATAGGTAGATTTTCAATCCGAACATCTTTGTTATTTCCCTTTGTAGTCCAAATAACTACAAACATCATATGATATGGTTCTCCCCAATTGTCAATGCTTTACTCTTTCGTTAGATATAACGTTTAAGCACAATTGTCCTTTCATAAGTGATTACAAATCACTTTGTTTACTCCATATATTTCTCCCCCTTTTTGTCATAAAATGACAAAGGTACGATCAAATACCAAAAACCGAAAGGATCTTACAAATCTAAAAGAATTGTACAACCTGTAAGAGTTAAGCACGAAGGTTTCACATACCATTTTAGATAACCAATATCAAAACCGAAACTACAAGTAATTTGGTTTTAATATGTTATCAAGGAAACAATTGCCCGAAGCAATTTTCCCTAATAGTTTAACAAATTGACTAAGAAACTTAGTTCCCTTGCTAAACCGATTGCACAAAACAATCGCTTATTTCGATAAGACCAATAAATATCAGAATTAACTTTATTTTTCTCACCAGGCACTAATTATTCAGACAATAACTTATACCTTTCACTTTAGACAAGACAAATACTAGGTTAGTTAACTAATATTTCTTGTCAGGGCATTCGATTAGACTTGAATAACCGAATCCTTTACTTTGATAAGTCTAACTAAGATCAGAATTAACTTAGTTTCTCTTATCCGGAATCAAATTGGACTGAACAAATGATCCCGTATTTTGTTAAGCCATAAACAATACATACAAACCAAATAAATTGACTTGCATAATTATTTCTCTTAACCGGAAGCAATTGAAACAAACATAGACATTAAAGCACAACAATTGCACCGAAATTTCGTTAAGTCTAAAACAATTGATACCAAACAATAAAGAAAGATATCAAACTAGTTTTTCTTAACCGGAAACAATTGAATCACACACACACACATATCCATCCATACACACATGATGGAATAAACATCAATTGTACTGAATTTTGTTAAGCAAAAGCAAAATATATGCAATAAACTCAAGCTTTTCTTAAACAGGAAAACGATAAACTAACAAATTCGTTACGTCAGATTCCGCATCCTCTTCTCCCCAGAAAGATATATCATTAAGCGCAAGTTCAAGTTAGAACTCTCCCCCATTATGTTGTCATCCTCTCGCAAAAACAAAAGAATAACAACAACAAGAACCTTTACCAGAGAAAGGATGAATTGGTTTTTAACCAATGCAAATAACAAAAGTTGAAAACCCAGAAACACATATGCTTTTATGTTAAACACAAATCGATTCAACATATTGTGACTTTTTCACACATGAGTTTCAATCGGAACACCTTATGATCATTTGATAAAGCCTACCAACATGGGCTAGAACTTAATCCCACTAAATCAAAAAGCCACACAAACCATAAGGGTTCACACATCATATGAGATCGAATATTAAGGTTAAGAAAACCGAAATCAAACATCCCATAGACCTTACACAATAATTAAAATAATCAAAAGCTGATGTCTATTTTCTTGCAAGAGAAAATTAATGGGTAGAACACTCCTTGTCATCAAGTACTTGTTGATAGTCTTCTTCTATTTCCGATTCTTGGTTCCAGATGTCTGATTCAATGTTTAGAATACCTTTAAGAGTTTCTGGATCTTTTTGAGCAGCAAAGGCCATCTGTTTCTAAAAACATTCAAGTTGTTTACCAAGAGTTTCAAGATGAACTAGAAGCGACTTGTTGTTAGAATTCGATGAAATTCTTTCAACAGTTTTATTACAGGTTTGACCTCCAAGCATTTGACATATAGTCTTTTTAGAGACATCAGTAGTGCTTCTCATGTCATCAAAGTCATCTTAGGTTACCATATTCTCATGGTATTACTTGTGATCGGTTACACTAGTCACTAGGATCGGTTACACCAATTACCAGGACCGGTTACGCCAATTACAAGGATCGATTACAACTCTTTTGTGATCGGTCATACCAATTACCAGGATCGGTTACACCAATTACAAATATCGATCATACCATCTAAGGTGATTACTTAGGATCGATTACACTAATAAAAGTCATACCAATACATAAGTCAGGCATTGTGACTAGTTTTACCAAGATACATAACAAGTTATGATCGGGTCTACTAACTCACACATATTGGTAATCCAAAGATATGCAATGAATAACAATACCAATAAACCTAGCGATTTCCTTTTCGATTCATAAAACAAGTTCATGAATGTACTTCCTTTAAATGAATGTAAACATGGTTTCCTAGGATGAAATCTTCACCTTTACCCATACACATAATCACAATAGCATTCAAACGTTTATGTTGATGTCTTATTGTTTATGGGTAAAAATTGTTTCTGCCGATTTCGGTAAATTCGGTAGGTGAGTGAGAAACTGGTTCAAACCCTAAACAAATGTGCTGCACGTGAGCACTTTATAGATGCGAGAGATCAATCTGTACAAGTCCGGCCTAAACCAAGAAATGGCCGTTCCAGACTTGCTTCGGTCACAAAGTGGAGGAGAAGGGTTGATTTGGGGAGGGAAGCAAAGAAATGTGTTGAGACCGAGAATAGTGCAGGGAGAGTAGTATCTCGACTTGTATCAGAAAGTGAAAGATTAGGAAGCTTGCAAGAGGTGGAAGCTTTTTTGGGAGAGCTTGAAAAGTTACCTTTCTGAGAGTGTAGTATTTTTCTCCTGACCGAGACTTGTCGTCTGGTGGAAATAGGTAAGACATATTTATACAAGTCGAGATTGAAACGTGCCTGGCCTCATGAAGGAAGAGAGTAAAGGGTGAAATAATGGGAGGAGGTGGTAACCGCATGGTGTTAATGGTTGAAAACGTTTTCACCATTATTTCCTCTTTTATTTGACCGCTTTATTCCTTTTCACGCTTTCTTAATGTGAGCGTAGTGTACGCTCCATGCTGTGACCGCCAAACCAAAACCCTAGAAAGCATCCCCCAGTTTGTGTTGATGTCTCGAGTGTTGGTTGCATCTTGAGTGCAAGTGGTGCGCTAGGGCGCATGTGGCGTGTGCCAATGGCATGTGCGGAATGCCTTTGTTGCGAGTTTCCCCTCGGCGTAAGTGGCAATGCCAGAGGCTGCCTGGTGGCGTGTGTGGCATGTGCCAATGGCGTGTGTGGAACGCCTTGGTGGTAGGTTGCACGGTTTGCAAGTTAGGCTACCAGCGTGTGTGTTTGGCATGTGCCAATGGCATGTGTGGCCGTTAGGGCCGTGGCCTTGGTGGTAGGTTGCACGGTTTGCAAGTTAGGCTACCAGCGTGTGTGTTTGGCATGTGCCAATGGCATGTGTGGCCGTTAGGGCCGTGGCCTTGGTGGTAGGTTGCACGGTTTGCAAGTTAGGCTACCAGCGTGTGTGTTTGGCATGTGCCAATGGCATGCACGACCATGTTGACCTAGTTGCAAGTCTTGCAAGCCTAGGGCGCTATATTTGGCGCGTGCTAATGGCATAGCGACTTGGAAATATGGCTTGTGGTACGTGTTGGCATGTGCCAATGGCACGTACGGCCATGTTGACCTAGTTGCAAGTCTTGCAAGCCTAGGGCGCCATATTTGGCATGTGCCATTGGCATAGCGACTTGGAAATATGGCTTGCGGTACGTGTTGGCATGTGCCAATGGCACGTACGGCCATGTTGACCTAGTTGCAAGTCTTGCAAGCCTAGGGCGCTATATTTGGCGTGTGCCAATGGCATAGCGGCTTGGAAATATGGCTTGCGATGCGTGTTGGCATTTGCCAATGGCACGTACGACCATGTTGACCTAGTTGCAAGTCTTGCAAGCCTAGGGCGCTATATTTGGCGTGTGCCAATGGCATAAGCGGCTTGGAAATATGGCTTGCGGTGCGTGTTGGCATGTGCCAATGGCACGTGCGGCCATGTTGACCTAGTTGCAAGTCTTGCAAGCCTAGGCGCTATTTTGGCGTGTGCCAAAGGCATAGCGGCTTGGAAATATGGCTTGCGGTGCGTGTTGGCATGTGCCAATGGCACGTGCGGCCATGTTGACCTAGTTGCAAGTCTTGCAAGCCTAGGCGCTATATTTGGCATGTGCCAATGGCATAGCGACTTGGAAATATGGCTTGCGATGCGTGTTGGCATGTGCCAATGGCACGTCGTCCATGTTGACCTAGTTGCAAGTCTTGCAAGCCTAGGGCGCTATATTTGGCGTGTGCCAAAGGCATAGCGGCTTGGTTTTGGCGTTGTTGCCATGGTGCGCATGTGCGGCTTGGTTTGGCATTGTTGCCATGGTGCGCGATGTGCGGCTTGGTTTGGCATTGTTGCCATGGTGCGCGATGTGCGGCTTGGTTTGGCATTGTTGCCATGGTGTGCGATGTGCGGCTTGGTTTGGCATTGTTGCCATGGTGTGCAATTTGGCATTGTTGCCATGGTGCGCAGATATGCGGCTTGGTTTGGCATTGTTGCCATGGTGCGCGACATGCGGCTTGATTTGGCATTGTTGCCATGGTGCGAAGTGTGTGGCTTGGTTTGGCATTGTTGCCATGGTGCGCCGATGTGCGGCTTGATTTGGCGTTGTTGCCATGGTGCGCAGTGTGCGGCTTGATTTGGCATTGTTGCCATGGTGCGCGATATGCGGCTTGATTTTGGAATTAGGGTTAAAGTGTTGAAAACCCTAACTTTGGTATTTTGAAAAAATACCCTATTAATTATTTACACTGAGTTAAATGCTCTTAGTTAATGTGTTGCGGGTAACACTAGGTCATGGGGTTTTACGATTTTACCCCTTGTTTAAAAACCACCATCAACATTAAGTCCCCTGCTTAGCTCGGGCAGGGGGCTTTGTTGCGAGGTAAGCATAAGATGGTGACAAACTATTAACAAGAAACCGTAAAGAAAATTGAAGGAGGCTTGTCTCGACCTTCTATAAATAGGATTTGGAATCCTTGCCTGGTAGTTTTGCACAAATCGGGAGGCTGGCACAATTGGTGGGCCCCGCGCACCAAGGCGACGTTGGGAAGTTGGTGTGAATTAGGAACCGAGTGTGCTAGCTGGTGGGACCGGCGCAAGGTGTGGAAACTGCTTGTCTTGTCAAGGCGTGGACCGATGTAAACAAGGAGGGAGTAGGTGTTTCTTGATATAAAGTTTCCTTGCTCTTGCTTTCCTTCACGTGCGGCTTCAATTAGGGCATCATCCATGCCAAAAAATCTGGAAGCGTTATGTCCTTCATTGCTCCCTTTCCTTTTTAAGGTTCCGTATTCATACCCAACGCGAATGTATCGTCTCCCTTGTTTGAGAAGGGTTCTTCTGTTGATTCCCCTTTTCCTTTGCTTTGCTTAGGTGCGTTTTCTTCTTCTTTTTGTTCACGCTATCCTCTTTTTATATGTGTATAGACAGATGGAACTTGATCATTTTTCCATTTCTTGCGAAGTATGATGGGATCTTCCGAGAGACGGCGTGCCTTTAACTTTTTGGAAAAGGACTTCAGAATCGGTGGAGATCGATCTTCTTCTCTTGAGGAGGTATTGGCTGGGGTTGAATCCTTGTTCCATGAAGCTAACGAAATTATTAAGGACCTCCCTTCCATCTATCCTCACGAAGAACAGGTGCATGTTCGGACTCTCTTGGGTTCAAAGGGACGCGGAGGAGAACGCCATGATTCTTGATTTTGATGTGGATGAATCAAAAAACTTCCTTCGAAGTGTCGATGAGAAAACTTTCAAGGAGTATATGATAGAAGCTAGACAGAGCCTTTGAAGTTGATGCCAAAAGGTGTTATTGATGATAATCGGAGGGGTCATGGTGGCGTATCTTTGGAATAGTTGTCGGGAGGACACCTGCTGCTGCTGTGGCTGCTTCGGGATGGGATGTTGAGGTTTCATTGCTAAAACCGCTGAATGGAACCTTTGTTGCCGAAGGATTCTTTTGTGGGAAATGCTTGAAGATAGCTTTGCCCGAAGGGACTTGCACTCCATCCTTCGAGGGCTAGTTCCTCCTTTTGTTTTTCATTAGTCGCTTAGTTCCCCGATGTTTTTCCCCCTTTTTTGTAAACACATCTTTCCCTTCTTCTTCATCAGTAAACATTTTGCTTCATATATATATATTTTGAAAGAGGTTGTGGTATGATGGCTCTGCAATGGTTTTACAGGTTCTTGATGTATTTCTCGATATCCAAGGATTCCCTCGGGAAGAGATATATTTATTTTTATTTATTTTTATTTTTGACAAAGGGAGATCTCCGGGGAAAATACAAACGGTGTATTCATCTGGGGAAGTACAACTATTAAGAGGAATGGTTTAAAGGAAGTACTGAAAAGTGGAGTGATTGGGAAGTACAGCATTTTAGGGATTGGATTCCTTGAGCCATCGCGAGTGAACTATCACGCCTTCAGGTGTGTCGGTATTGATGAGCTTGCAATATCCTCCCAAAAGGATATCCGCAACCAGGTACATCTCGCCTTCACCTTCCTCGGGCAAATCCATCTTTACTGTCATCCTCCCAACTTGAACGAGCTTTCCTTAACCACTACATCTCCGATTGAAAACGGGTTCGGACGTCGTGTAACCATTTGAGCCTTGGCCGTTGGTTTCGCTAGAAGCTTCCAAGCTTCTTGCAAAGTGTTCGAATGGTCCAGCTCCCCATTCACATTTTTTACAGCTGTCAGGTCGGTTGTTGCTAGAGTCCCCATGATGAATGGGGAAGAAAAGGCCTAGGTTGCAAAAAGGGTTGCTCGGTCGGACTTACTTGCATTTGAAAATCATGGGCTAGCGCCAACGGGTCCTCTCCGGATTCTTGGGTTCCTTCAATAGCTCGTTGATGCGATAACCCGTGGGACGATTTGTTGGGAATCCCTTCGGGCGTGGATGTCGGCGGAGGTGTACGTCCGATTTAAGCTTTGTTGTCGAGCGCCCATAAGCGTCCCAAAATCATGTCATAATCTAGTTCTTTGACAATGTGGAACTTGCTATGCGTTATAGCGTCTCCCATCTCGATCTCTAAGTTGATGTAGCCATGCGCGTTCAAAGCTTCTCCTCCCAAGTTCTTAATTACGGACGGGGAATAGGTAGCGTCTTGTTTTGTAAATCCTGCTGCCTTTAGTGTCTTGAAAGTAATGATGTTGTGGTAGGAGGTCGTGTCGATGAGCGTGTCGTCAAATTTGTTACCTCTTAAACGGAACGTGGTTAGCAAATCCCGATTTCTCCTTTTTTGGTTCCGCCCGTTTGGAGAGCTTGGGCCCCCAGGCGTGGGTGCCGAGGAGAAAAAGCCGTTTAGGACACAACACGATTGAGAGGCTGCGAAAATATCTTGTCGCTGCACCTTGGAAAGATAGAGAATTTCGCATATATGTTGCATCATGGATTGCATCAGTCTCGTGCACGGAATTCCCGAGAGGACCCAGAGTTTCTTATGGGGAGTGGGTCTCGATGCACTCTTTCGTCTCCTAGTTGGAGTTCTCCCACTTCTATCCTTTCTTTGAAAATATGCTTTAGTCCTGTTGCAATCGCTAGTCGGGTGGTGAACGAACCTGTGATAATGGCATGTTTGGGGTTCGCCATCTCGGCTTGATTGGCGGACGTCGGCGGCAGCGATCTGATGACATCATCTTGAACCCAGGCTTCCAGGAGGTCAATCACTTCCTCGATGTGGAATGGGAAATCAAGGGTATTTCCTTCGGTCTCGTGATGCTGCATGGGAGTTTTAGCGACGATCTTCCGTCGTAAGGGTTCCCGTTGTGCCGGCGCTTCACGTTTAATTTGGTGGCTCGTAGTTTCGGCTTTCCTTTTTCCTCTTTCGTTCACTATGTTCACGGAGGATGAGCCAGATTAAATTGTTCTGGCGATGAGGCGTCTACTCCCGCGAGTTTCACGCGCGTCTTCGATTCGAGTTGGCCTAGTCCTTTCCCGGTAATGCTGATGCTGTTGTTGCAGATCGTCAGGCGGCCTCATGGAGTTCGGAGAACGTTTGGAAACGCAAAGTTTTCTAGCGGTAGCGCGGTAGATTGGGACCATACCATTGATGCATGCGTTTACCAATTGTTGCTCGGTCACGTTTGGTCGATAAATCGAGTGCTTGAACCACTGAACCTTTTGACAAAATCATTCGGATGTTCGTTATCCCCTTTGGTACATTCTCCCGAGGTGCGAAAAGGTAACTTGTTCGGACACGAAGAAATACTTCTGTAAAACGCGGTGACCATGCTACTCCGAGTTGGGAATGCGGTTCGGTGGGATCTTTGTTGGCACCATGTATACGCCCTTAGGTAAGTGATTTTGAAAATTCCCTTAAACGAAGAACGTGATTATATTCATGTTCACCCAAGGATTCGGGGAAACGAAAACATGTTCAAGTGCATTCCGGTACCATCGTACAGGGTAAATTGAGGAGAAGAGTACCCCCTTGGGAGAGGATTCTCTCGTATTTCGGATGGGTAAGGGGTTGGTGATGATGTACATCCAACTCGTCATGCTTGATTCGGTCGCGTAGGAGTTGTTCCAAATCTTCTCTCGTGACGAAGTTGGGTGGTTGATTTCTCTCAACGGGATTCTAGTGCGAGTTTCTTCATCCGTGGAGGCGTGCCTGCCGAGGTGCCGCGTCGGGGTTGTTGGAGATGCTCCTAGGCGTCTGCGGAGGATGCGACTCACGGGGTAGTCGCTCTGTCGGGAGTTTTGAGAAAGGTGAGCACCTCCTTACGTGTTGAAACCATGTCTCTGTCTGGGGCTGCGCGCGTCTCCTGTCGTTCCATCAAATCGGCGATGGTGACGTAAGGGACGACTTCCTCTGGTCCCTCCTGGTCTCTCGTCCCATCGGCGGGTAATTGGAGCCTTAGTTGTCGGAGGCGCCATCTTTGGAAGAAGCATTCGGGGTCGTGGCGGCGGCCTCTAGCTCTGCAGTGACCGGGGGCGTGACACCAAGAGATATTCTACGTTGCTGTGATTAGAGGGTTGTGCAAAACGCTAGAGGAGGCGGCTCTGCCCTGGTGATAGGCGGTGTTACACTTAAGGGAGTGCACTCGATGTTCTTTGTTGTCGGCCGGTGAAGTAACAACGTTATAGGGAGAGACGCCAACATCGGGGGATGCGTTCTGCTGGTGTTCTCGGCGGCTGTTCCGGATCTGAGTTCCACCATGTTGGGATTTGACGTTCGGAAAAGCGAAATCGGGAGTTGGAAGTTGGTATTGTAGCCGATAGATCAATCGTCACACCGTGTCGCCATGATTGTTTATGGGTAAAAATCGTTTATGCCGATTTCGGTAAATTCGGTAGGTGAGTGAGAAACTTTCAAACCCTAAACAAATGTCTTGCACGTGAGCACTTTATAGATTCGAGAGATCAATCTGCATAAGTCCGGCCTAAACCAAGAAATGGCCGTTCCGGACTTGCTTCGGTCACAAAGTGGAGGAGAAGGGTTGATTTGGGGAGGGAAGCAAAGAAAGGTGTTGAGACCAGAATAGTGCAGGAGAGTAGTATCTCGACTTGTATCGGAAAGTGAAAGCTTAGGAAGCTTGCAAGAGGTGGAAGCTTTTTGGGAGAGCTTGCAAAGTTGCCTTTCGGAGAGTGTAGTATTTTTCTCTTGGCCGATCGAGACTTGTCGTCTGGTGGAAATAGGTAAGACCTATTTATACAAGTCGAGATTGAAACGTACCTGGCCTCATGAAGGAAGAGAGTAAAGGTGAAATAATTGGAGGAGGTGGTAACCGCATGGTGTTAATGGGTGAAAACGTTTTCACCATTATTTCCTCTTTTATTTGACCGCTTTATTCCTTTTCACGCTTTCTTAATGTGAGCGTAGTGTCGCCGCATCTTTGTGACCGCCAAACCAAAACCCTAGAAAGCATCCCCCAGTTTGTGTTGATGTCTCGAGTGTTGGTTGCATCTTGAGTGCAAGTGGTGCTGCTAGGGGCGCATGTGGCGTGTGCCAATGGCATGTGCGGAATGCCTTTGTTGCGAGTTGCCCCTCGGCGCAAGTGGCAATGCGGAGCTGCTTGGTGGCGTGTGTGGCATGTGCCAATGGCGTGTGTGGAACATTGGTGGTAGGTTGCACGGTTTGCAAGTTAGGCTACCGGCGTGTGTGTTTGGCATGTGCCAATGGCATGTGTGGCCGTCGGGCCGTGGCCTTGGTGGTAGGTTGCACGGTTTGCAAATTAGGCTACCAGCGTGTGTGTTTGGCATGTGCCAATGGCATGCACGACCATGTTGACCTAGTTGCAAGTCTTGCAAGCCTAGGGCGCTATATTTGGCGCGTGCTAATGGCATAACGACTTGGAAATATGGCTTGCGGTACGTGTTGGCATGTGCCAATGGCACGTACGGCCATGTTGACCTAGTTGCAAGTCTTGCAAGCCTAGGGCGCTATATTTGGCATGTGCCAATGGCATAGCGACTTGGAAGTATGGCTTGCGGTACGTGTTGACATGTGCCAATGGCACGTACGGCCATGTTGACCTAGTTGCAAGTCTTGCAAGCCTAGGGCGCTATATTTGGCGTGTGCCAATGGCATAGCGGCTTGGAAATATGGCTTGCGTACGTGTTGGCATGTGCCAATGGCACGTACGGCCATGTTGACCTGGTGCAAGTCTTGCAAGCCTAGGGCGCTATATTTGGCGTGTGCCAATGGCATAGCGGCTTGGAAATATGGCTTGCGTGCGTGTTGGCATGTGCCAATGGAACGACGGCCATGTTGACCTAGTTGCAAGTCTTGCAAGCCTAAGGCGCTATATTTGGCGTGTGCCAAAGGCATAGCGGCTTGGAAATATGGCTTGCGTACGTGTTGGCATGTGCCAATGGCACGTGCGGCCATGTTGACCTAGTTGCAAGTCTTGCAAGCCTAGGGCGCTATATTTGGCATGTGCCAATGGCATAACGACTTGGAAATATGGCTTGCGGTGCGTGTTGGCATGTGCCAATGGCACGTGCGGCCATGTTGACCTAATTGCAAGTCTTGCAAGCCTAGGGCGCTATATTTGGCGTGTGACAAAGGCATAGCGGCTTGGTTTTGGCGTTGTTGCCATGGTGCGCATTATTGTGTGCGGCTTGGTTTGGCATTGTTGCCATGGTGCGCGGTGTGCGGCTTGGTTTGGCATTGTTGCCATGGTGCGCGATATGCGGCTTGGTTTGGCATTGTTGCCATGGTGCTCGAGTGCGGCTTGGTTTGGCATTGTTGCCATGGTGCGCGAGTATGCGGCTTGGTTTTGGCATTGTTGCCATGGTGTGCGCGACATGCGGCTTGATTTGGCATTGTTGCCATGGTGCGCGATGCGGCTTGGTTTGGCATTGTTGCCATGGTGCGCGCAGTGTGCGCTTGATTTGGCATTGTTGCCATGGTGCGCATGTGCGGCTTGATTTGGCATTGGTTCCATGGTGCGCAGTATGCGGCTTGATTTTGGAATTAGGGTTCCGTGTTGAAAACCCTAACCTGGTATTTTGAAAAAATACCCCTATTAATTATTTACACCTGAGTTAAATGCTCTTAGTTAATGTGTTGCGGGTAACACTAGGTCATGGGGTTTCACGATTTTACCCCTTGTTTAAAAACCACCATCAACACTTATATACGAAGTTCAGAAGATAGGCGTTATACTTCGTATTCTAATTCCTTAACACTATGTCTACTAGAGTATAATCATTCATAGCTTCGCAGTTATGTTTTCAATATAGCACGACTTGAAAGATACGTTGGGAATAAAATAATTCAAATCAAAATATTACTAACCTCAAGAAGAAGGATGATGTCGTCGATGTAGCTTGTTACTTCTTCACATTCTTCAAGTCTTCAAGTAATACTTGTATGTCTCATTATCCTAATCTTTCTAGCCCAACCTATACTGATTTGTCTCTAGTATATAATCAAGCTATTCTTTAATTGAGTTTTGATTCACTAAAATATGACAACCAAACTTGACATACCAATGCTTGGTGGGTTCAACCGAGCTATGCTCTAACACTTTATACAAAGTAGGAAGATTCACGTACGCACAACTCTCAACCCTAAATAAGGCATAATTGTCGATTTTAACCCTCTTTAAATGAATCAAACATGAAAACCTCTTTTCAATATAAATCTAGGATATGAAATTGGTCAACCTAAATCCAAACAAAAACAAAAAGAATAATAAAAAATAAATTTCTTTTCTTAAGGCACGAAAGTGCTAAGCTCTTGTCTCTTTGGCATGTTGACCTAGTTGCAAGTCTTGCAAGCCTAGGGCGCTATATTTGGCATGTGCCAATGGCATAGCGACTTGGAAATATGGCTTCTTGATCGATGATGGTTTTGGGGTGAGAAGGTCCGGATCGAGAATGTGATTTAGGTGTTGTTGAATTTGTGAGGCGGAGAGAGTAATCGATGATGGTTTTGGGGCGAGAACAGAGATGAAGACTTGATGTTGAGAGAAGGTCCAGATCGAGAATGTGTTGTTGCCGTTGAATCGTGAAAAATGGGTTTGAGTATTATTCAACACAGGGGAGGATTGAAGGGCTGTATCATGATGTTCTTTGAGTAACAATGGGTGTTTTAATCGATATTGAAGAGAAAATGCAAACATTGATTGGTGGTAGTCCGAGAAGGAAATTGAACCCAAATTGGGGGAAAGACTTGCTGCTTGAACAGGAGTGTTTGAAATGGCTTTAGATGAATGTGTTAGGAATGTCACGAGGATGGAGCTGAGAGGCTGACCTGCTAGGAAACATCGGTAAACAAACAAAACTCGGCGGATATTTCTTACAAGCGAGTCAACTCAAATCTGAGCCCGATGACCGATCCAGATCCAGCTCACCCAGTTAGACAAATCAGCCGAATCAGAAGCTGACTCCTCCTTTCTTTGACCTGATTGACTAACAGTTTGACTGACGGTTGACCCGTTTGACCGTTAGTCCTAACGGAGGACCGACGGAATATTCCGTCGAATATTCCCTTGACGGAGAAATTTTGGTGGCGGCGGATTAAGCCACAATCCCGATTTTCGTGAGCAAAATTCGAGAATTTTCTATGGACTTCTTTCATGGGTGTGAAGACTTGGACTAGGAATTGGATGGAGAATTGGACTCAAATTTGGAAAGAGAAGATGGAAGAGTTGAGAAAGGCTTGGTTTTGGAAATTGAATTGCTAAAGGAAAAGGATTCTATTCCTTGGAAGATTTGGAGAATATTGAAGCCTATAAATAGAGAAGTTTTCTACATCTTTAAGACACATCTCTACACACACAACACTTTTCTTTTCTTATTCTTTGTGTGAACTCCTTGACATGAGTAGCTAATTTTATTGATTGAGGATGAATTCCTAGTTCTTAATATGATTTGAGTTTTTGTTTTTAATTCTATCTTGAAGTTTTTCACATGATTATCGTTTGTTTTTACTAATAGGAATGATCTTAATGACATTCATGATTGATTGATAGATTGTTTAGAATGCATGCTAAATTGATTTGTTAGTTTAATCTAAATCTAGTATAAGTTAGGGAATAAGTAATCGTTCTCAACACTTTACACAAGTAGAAAACACAAGACCTTGCGGAGGGATTCCGTGGAGCAATTGTGTGTAGAAACAACGCTAGAAAGTGAACCAAGCGAACCGAGTTTAACTACTAGTACTAAACCTAGATTCATAGATCTTAATGCATTCGGGGAATTACATCTTGTAAGCGAACCTCGGGGTGGTTCTTTTGAATAGAATCGATAACTAAAGCGGACTGTTACTCGGTGAAATTAGGGACTTTGGGGCTAGCTAAGCGGACCTGCTATCCTACGGTTGGTGATAATCTGTGACTAATAACAAGTAGAAGAGAACATAACTTTAATCATTGTTTCAGTACGGAAGAAGGATTCCTTGATCTTGTCTCTCTTATTGCTTTCAACTTTATCTTTTAATTGCTTTGTTTATTTTCTTTTGCTTTTTACACCCCCTTTGTGACAATTTTTACAACTAGAATCTCTTGCTCCTCGTGGGATCGACCTTGACTACCCTATATTACTTGTTAATTAGGTAGTAAAGTATTAATTAATTTGTTGTGGTTACGACACGCATCAAATTTTAGCGCCATTACCGGGAGCAGCGGATGATTTTAGTTGTTTTTATTTTTCTTTTTGCTTTATTCTTGCTTTGTTAGATTTACCGTATCTAACTTAGTTTTTGAATCTTATTTCAGGTATCGGGTTTCCATGTATGGTGTACAAGAGCAAGCATATTACAACAATCAATACGGTTTTCAACCTCAACATTATGACAACTTCCAACCATCCTTAGGATACAATCAAAACCAATCTTTTGGCTATGATCAAATTCCTACAGAACATTATGGATATTCTCATACATATCAACAACCTTATGACGGGTATGTAAGTGGACAATCACAAGGATGGGATGATAGTTTTGTTTATGATCAAAAATTCTCTAGTTTTGCAGATAAGATGTCTGCCATGATTGGGGATCTTCAACAAAAGTTTCAAGAATCACATCGAGAGATTCAAAGGAATTCGGAGAAAATATACGAACAAATTAACCAACCTTTGGAGACTTTTGATGACGCTAGTGTAGATTACTCGAGCCTTGATCTTATTGATGATCAAGCACCTATTCAAAAGGTAGAGCTTGAAGATGATGCATTTAGTGCTTGGAAAAAAATTTCTTAGGGAAAGATGGGAGTCCGCGGAAGTGTATGAACGTTGCAACAATGAGGAAGTTATTTCAACTCCGGATCATAATAAAGATCCTTCACCTATTCAAAAGGAGGAGTTTGGATATCACTTACCTATTGTTGTAAACGAAGTAACACCCTCACAAGAAGATCTTACAATTTATACCGAGGAAGATTATATGAGGAAGAATGGCCCGATTCCGATGATGAGAATGTTGAAGAGATGATGCTAGAGGATGAAACCACATTCATTGATTTTATGGAAGACCCAATTGAACTTGCCAATGATTTTAATGATGCCAAGACTTTGGTTAAGGTAGAAAACGACGAAGAATGGTTGCAAGGTTTAATAGAGGACCACGATATACAAGAGGTAAGTAATTCACTTGAATTTTTAAGGATGAAGAGGATTCTATAATACAAGAGATTGTGCAAGGTTTGTCTAACCCTTCGCATATTGATTCTTCTCCTTTACCTCGTATTGGTTTGAATGTATGTGCTTCGAAAGTATTTTTGGATGATTTTGTTTCTAAATATCCACCATTGGAAACACTTGATGCTAACACCATGCGGGTTTGCCAAGAAGAATACATGGAAATTCCCAAATTCTATGTTCTTTATACACTTAGAGTATGGACGAGAATAAGTGTGGGGAAATTTCTATCGAGCGATAATTTCACTATTGTTTTCTTGTGCTAATATTTGTATGGAGTTATTGTTTTCAAAACAGGTATTATGGGTGGATCCTCAAATTTTCAGATTGTTAGTATATGGGGAATGAATCTAGCAAGAGCTAAGTCGGGCCGTCGACTTTAAAACAAGCGCTTCATGGGAGGCAACCCATCGGTTTTGTATTTCTTATCCTTTTGTTTTGTGTTATTTCTTTTTCTTATTCCATATCATGTTAAAGTTTCCCACCTTGACTTTACTAGGAGGATTCAATTACATTGAGGACAATGTAAGGTTTAAGTGTGGGGGAGTGGTTAAGCATGTTTTTAAAAAAAATTACAAAAAAATTAAAAAAAAAAGAAACTTTAACATGAAAGCCTTCTTTTGATATTTAATAAAAGCCTTCGGCGTGTTTTTTTAAAAAAAAGAAAAAAAAAAAAAAATTTTACCTAAAACTTCAACTTTTAGAGATTTTAGAGTCACTAGCATACTTCTAGGTATGTTTACATAGAGATTTTGACCCGACATAATTGAACTTGGAAATGTTAGAGAACTACATTCGGATTTCTTGTTTGTTAGAGTGTTAAATAATGGATTTAATCATGCCGGTGATGATGCGAATTTGGTGCGAGGAGAAATGCGTTATTAGAGTTGCTGATCAATCATTAGTGGAGACTACCCCCGTATTCATATCATGTGAGGCACCGAGCCAGAAATTTTCCATCTACTAAAGAACTTTCTTTTGAGTGTGTGTCACCGTCACGTTAATTCCTGTAGAATGGTGAGCTACCCAACCTCCCACCAATAGAAGCACTACTCTTTGATCTCTTGAGTGCTAATTTTGTCAATCATAAGGGTGACTTCTATAGATGAAAGCTTCCTTCTTGTAGTTCGATTTGCAGTTAGCACCATTCTCTCTCGACAACAACGGGTCCATAGAAACACTCTCATCATCAACAAGGAGGCGACATCAAAATCTACAAGGAAAGTTGGAAAAGTTTAAGGTTTACAAGCAACGGAACGAGAAAAAGAGCAAATTTCAAATACAAGTAAAGCAACATACAACGAGCAGATTTCACATATATGTTGAAGACTTACAATACAATGAGGTAATTTTATATTCAAGTATGAAGACTTATTCACAAGAGCAAAGAAAAGTAAAAGGTGAGAATTATTGAAGTTTATGATTTTGAGGCGATACAAGTTGTGAAGAATCAAGTGGTAAAATACTTCTTCCACGGCCATGGTTTATTTTGTATTTAATTTCTATTGTTTCAAAAATAAAAAAAATAAAAAATAAAATAAAAAAAAAATTGAAAAAAAAAAAAAGAAAAGGAAAGAAAAAAAAAAAAAAAAAAAAAAGAGAAAAAAACAAGAGAAATATTTGTTCTTATTTTTATGAGCCGTGGGGAAGGAAAATATATAAGGAAGTTTCAAGCGACAAGGATTTTTAAGGTAAAAAAGGTTACAAAATTGTTAAGGATCTACGAAATTCGAGAGTTTATCACCAATAGTTGAAACCGAAGACGAAGACCATGAAGATCAAGACGAGGAGGCGGAAGACGTTTCTATTGGATGACGTGAGAGTGGTGTTATCATACTTGGCGATCGGATGTGAAGGTGAGTAAGTAATCTCATCCTCGATAATAATGGTTGATTTCCTTTCGTAGAGATCGTCGGAAAAATGGTTTTCAAAATATTAAAAGATGTGGGTTTTTAAAAATATTTGGAAGTTGTCCTTCCCACCATTCATCGTGTCGCGGGAATTCTATCTTCATTCCTACCGCACACATGTGAGAACCATAAAAAAGCCGTCTTTTTGAGTGCAATTATCATAAAATCCTATTTGGTGAGGCGAAGTCGAGGCGAAATGCTTATTGATCGTTTCTCAAACACGCGTTCTCTCATTATGGTGTGGTTATTTCTCACTCAACATTTAAGAACGAGAATATGTTCTTTAGTATTTCTAACTTCTTATTACTAGCATGCAAAAACTCTATGTCCTCATAACTCTTTGGATGCTTGTGACGCTTGAACGCTTTGAAGTTGTGAGTTTTTAGCTTGATTTGCTCGAGGACTAGCAAAGTCTAAGTGTGGGGGAATTTGATAGGTGTAGAATACACCATATTTACTATCTAGTAGTTTATGCTTTCTTTGTTTTTCTCTTGTAAATTATGTATTTTACGCTTGTTTTGAGTTCTATAGCTACTTTGGAGTCGCACGGAGGAAAAGAAGAAGAAATCACCCAATTTGAGCCAAAAGGGCAAAAAGGTCATTTTACGGGCGATTGATATATGGAGCCCGAGTGGAGGTTAAGGGGCAACCCAATTTGGAGGAGTACTAAAGCCGAGGCCTAGTCAAGGTTAAGGGGATTGATATCAAGGTACCCCTTATCATCGCAGGGGGTGCATTTATCGGCTCTCATGTGGGGTGTCTTAATCTATCCCTAGTTTAGTCGAGAAGATTTTCTCTTCTCTTCTTCACCCTAAATCTGTACACTGAAAGTGAGCGACGGCCACTGTAAGAAAAAGTAGATCGAAACCCGAGAAGAAATTAGGGTTCGATGATTGCATCGATGAATCGATTGAGGCGTTCTTCTTCTTGTGAAACCGAGAGATCGAGAGATGAGAGATTCAATGGAGATAAAGAAGATTCAACGGAGATTTAACTGAAAGAAGAAGAATAGAGATGGAGTCTGTGGATAGGATTGATTTGGAGATGACAATGACGTTGAACCGGATCGGTGGTTAGGGGTTGTGGTGTTCTTGAGCAAAGAGATGAGAATGGGGTGGTTCTAACTCGTTGAATTGATAGAGAATGAAGATGGGTGACATCACGAGGTTCGAATCGGAGAAGCGAGATGTTGTTAGTGTCGTGAAGAGTGAGATCTTTCTTTGTGGAATCAAGAATTAAGATGAAGAAATGGGTCTTGTGATTTAGGTGTTGTTGAATTTGTGAGGCGGAGAAGATGTAATCGATGATGGTTTTGATAAATGCACATGAAGCAGAGATGAAGACTTGATCTTTGTTGAGAGATGAAGGTCCAGATCGAGAATGTGTTGTTGAGATGCTAAGTTGAATCGGTGAAAAATGGGTTTGAGTGACATTATTCAACACAGGGGAGGATTGAAGAGGATTGACGTATCATGATGTTCTTTGAGTAACAATGGGTGTTTTAATGCGATATTGAAGAAAATCATTTGTTGATTGGTGGTAGTCTGAAGAAGGAAATTGAAGCGAAATTGGGGGAAAGACTTAAGAACTGCTTTGAGGGGGAGTGTTTGAAATGGCTTTAGATGAATGTGTTAGGAATGTCACGGGGATGGAGCTGAAGAGAGGCTGAATTCGGGAATGAAACTTAGGAAACATCGGTAAACAAACAAAACTCAATAGGATATTTCTTCTCGGATCGAGTCAACTAATCTCGAAGTCAGATGGCCAAATCCATGACCGATCCGACTCACCCGATTAGACAAATCGGCCGAATCGAGTCGACTCCTCCTTTCTTTGACTTTGATTGACTAACGGTTTGGTGACGGTTGACCCGTTTGACCGTTAGTCCTAACGGAGGAGGCTGACGGAATATTAATTCGAATATTCCCCTTGGAGAAATTTTCGAGGTGGCGGTAGGGATTAAAATACAATCCCGATTTTCGCGAGCAAAATTCGGAATTTTCTATGGACTTCTTTCATGGGTGTGAAGACTTGGACTAGGAATTGGATGGAGAATTGGACTCAAATTTGGAAAGAGAAGATGGAAGAGTTGAGAAAGGCTTGGTTTTGGAAATTGAATTGCTAAAGGAAAAGGATTCTATTCCTTGGAAGATTTGGAGAATATTGAAGCCTATAAATAGAGAGTTTTCTACATCTTTAAGACACATCTCTACACACACAACAATTCTTTTCTTTTCTTATTCTTTGTGTGAACTCCTTAACATGAGTAGCTAATTTTATTGATTGAGGATGAATTCCTAGTTCTTAATATGATTTGAGTTTTTGTTTTTAATTCTATCTTGAAGTTTTTCACATGATTATCGTTTGTTTTTACTAATAGGAATGATCTTAATGACATTCATGATTGATTGATAGATTGTTTAGAATGCATGCTAAATTGATTTGTTAGTTTAATCTAAATCTAGTATAAGTTAGGGAATAAGTAATCGTTCTCAACACTTTACACAAGTAGAAAACACAAGACCTTGCGGAGGGATTCCGTGGAGCAATTGTGTGTAGAAACAACGCTAGAAAGTGAACCAAGCGAACCGAGTTTAACTACTAGTACTAAACCTAGATTCATAGATCTTAATGCATTCGGGGAATTACATCTTGTAAAGCGAACCTCGGGGTGGTTCTTTTGAATAGAATCGATAACTAAAGCGGACTGTTACTCGGTGAAATTAGGGACTTTGGGGCTACCTAGCGGACCTGCTATCCTACGGTTGGTGATAATCTGTGACTAATAACAAGTAGAAGAGAACATAACTTTAATCATTGTTTCGTAACGAAGAAGGATTCCTTGATCTTGTCTCTCTTATTGCTTTCAACTTTATCTTTTAATTGCTTTGTTTATTTTCTTTTGCTTTTTACACCCCCTTTGTGACAATTTTTACAACTAGAATCTCGTGCTCCTCGTGGGATCGACCTTGACTACCCTATATTACTTGTTAATTAGGTAGTAAAGTATTAATTAATTTGTTGTGGTTACGACATGCATCATTTGGCATTGTTGCCATGGTGCGCAGTGTGCGGCTTGATTTGGCATTGTTGCCATGGTGCGCAGTATGCGGCTTGATTTTGGAATTAGGGTTCCGTGTTGAAAACCCTAACCGGTATTTTGAAAAAATACCCCTATTAATTATTTACACTGAGTTAAATGCTCTTAGTTAATGTGTTGCGGGTAACACTAGGTCATGGGGTTTTACGATTTTACCCCTTGTTTAAAAACCACCATCAACACTTATATACGAAGTTCAGAAGATAGGCGTTATACTTCGTATTCTAATTCCTTAACACTATGTTTACTAGAGTATAATCATTCATAGCTTCGCAGTTATGTTTTCAATATAGCACGACTTGAAAGATACGTTGGGAATAAAACAATTCAAATCAAAATATTACTAACCTCAAGAAGAAGGATGATGTAAATCGATGTAGCTTGTTACTTCTTCACATTCTTCAAGTCTTCAAGTAATACTTGTATGTCTCATTATCCTAATCTTTCTAGCCCAACCTATACGAAGTTGTCTCTAGTATATAATCAAGCGATTCTTTAATTGAGTTTTGATTCACTAAAATATGACAACCAAACTTGACATACCAATGCTTGGTGGGTTCAACCGAGCTATGCTCTAACACTTTATACAAAGTAGGAAGATTCACGTACGCACAACTCTCAACCCTAAATAAGGCAGAATTGTCGATTTTAACCCTCTTTAAATGAATCAAACATGAAAACCTCTTTTCAATATAAATCTAGGATATGAACAGGTCAACCGAAATCCAAACAAAAATAAAAAATAATAATAAAAAAAATTTTTTTTTTCTTAAGGCCTGAAGGTGCTAAGCTCTTGTCTCTTTGGGATCAGGCACTTGAGACAAGAAGCACAACCAACACAATTAAGTTGTGTTGGGGTGAACAATAATCTGTCCACCATGACCTTTTTGGAAAGAGTTCCTAAAGTCTTATTTCATAGAATGTTTAGACCATGTTCTTTTCTGTATGGGTCTAATTTTTTCTTTAGAAATTAACTTCTTAGGAGAAGAGTTGAGTTTACATACCTCAGACGACTTCTGAATAATTTTGAGCTTGTTTGTTAATCGATTTGCTCTCCGTTGAAGTTTGTTGACATATTTTACTTTATGCTTGTACTTGAAACAACTAGAGAGTTTGTGACCCTTAATAGTACAGTAAGAACATGTCAAAGTGGATGATGGTTCAGACACCATAGCGGAGCAAGCTGCTAGACATATTGTAGTACACTAGAAACATTAGAAAATCCATCTTGTCCTCCAAAATAGTTGAAGAAGTTTCTCCGGGAAAAATATCAAGACTGATGTGAGTATTGCTACAATTATCAAAATTAATATTTTCTACAAGGAGCGCAACACTTGATTTTTCATATTCATTATTGAATCATAGTGATCAAACATTTCATCAAGACCTTTGTTTCCAGTGTATTTTCTACTATTTGGACACTCATTGGCAAAATGACCAAAACCTTTACACTTGAAGCACCGAGGAATATCCTCATCATCAGTATCAACTGTATCACCGTTTACTTCTCTTCAAAAGAAGATCTCTAAACTGTCTTGTGATCAGAGAGACTGGGTTATCAAGATCTTCATCAGATGAATTAGTCTCAATAGGATCATCCACAAAGTTGCCAACACATTTACTTTTGTCAAGTAATTTTGTGTTCTTTTGTGCTTTGAAAGCAATATCCTTTCCATATTTGGATGTATGCTCATGATCAAAGATCCTTAACTTCCCAACCAGAGTATTTCTGGATAGAATATTAAGGTTATTTCCTTCAACGATGGCATGCTTCTTAGAATCTTATTTGGTGGCAATGATCGAGAATTTTCATCACAATGTCCTTTTAGGGAATAGTCTTACCCAATGCAAAAGATGCATTAACAATTTGGACACTTTGTGATTAAACTCATCAAAAGAATCTTCATCACCATACGAAGGTTTTCCCAATCGAGAATTTAGGTTTTGAAGCCTAGCTTCCTTTTTCAGGAGATGATGAGTGCCAAATATTGCATATTTATACACCTTTTTATTGGCACTTTACTCATCTTTTGTGCTCATAAATCGATATTATCCCGGTTTCGTATTTTCTTTGTTTTCAAGAATAAATATTTGTATTATTTAATTTTGTGTTTTTAGGTAATAAATAAAGCTCGGAGAATCGAGGAGCCCAAGAGCGAAGAATGGAGTCGATCATCTATGGAGCGAGATAGCCAAAGCCCACGCGCGAATCGATTTAACCCAACAAAGAAGACATGGGCTAGAGCTACCCACGACCGGATCCGAGCCGTACACTTCCAAGCCGTCGAGATCTCATCTTGCTGCATCCTACGGTCGCTCCCTCATGCGCATCGAAGTTTGCTGCTTAAAGCTCAACATCGAATCACTCCAATACCGCTTACCATTCTCGGTCGTCGGATCTCCATCGATTCATCCAACGCTCGGTGCAGCGTTCTCATCATCCCCGTTGTTCGTGCCTCTGCGAAAACACCCATACCCCTATACCCCCACTCGACCTAACTCATTTCACTTCCACCTTCTCTTTCCTCTCCCACGCCTCTCTCGCAAAACCCTCACCTCCACCGTCTTCACCCACCCCCCCGTGCGAGAACTCCATCATCACTCCTTTATCTCTTCTGTCACCATCATCATCACAACAACAGACCCGCACCACCCACCTCTCTAGCTCTTATTTTCTCTCTCTTAGCTTCACGCAACCCTAGAAGCTAACTTAGAGAAGATAAGAACTAGGTTAGGTTAGCCAACAACCATGCATGGCGTTTCGAGAGCCGCGAAAAGAGAACAATAGTCGGAGTATGGGTTTGCCTTAATTGTCATTTATTTTCTATTTTTAATCGAATTTAGGGTTTGGGTATTTGGAGGAGTTGCTTGTATAAATAGAAGGGGAACCGAGAAATTAGTTACGCTGGATTAGCTGGAGTGTCAATTTAGGTTTATTTTATTTTAATCATGTTTTAATTTTGTTGTTAGGGTTTCAATGAAACCCCAATTCCAAAGCTTGTGTTGAAACTCAAGGAATGTCTTGAGAATTTAATGTTATTAGATAGCTTCAAATTCTAAACACCTCAACCCATTTCTCTCACGAGTGCATGCCAACGCCATGGATGCCTTGTAGTTAGGTCAATCTTGTGTTGAAAGTGTTTGACCTTTGCTTCCATTCTTAATACTAATACCCCCGACTAGTTGTTCTTAATTAGACAACTAGTACTTAGGATTAGTACATTGGTGATATTTGAAATATCATTAGGTGAAACCCTTAAGATGAGTGGTAGAATTGACAATCTTCACTCATCTGACATAGGAACAAGACATTTAACTTAGTTGAAAGCACAATAGGGGTCAGAGGTGGATTTGCAGACCTAGCAACCCCTTAATTTCACTGTTTACCTTAGTTCATTGTCACTTCATCACATCTCGGCCGTTTATGCACATAAACCCCCTGTTGTCACATTGTCACTTGAAATTGATTAGCAAGCCTTAGATCACATATAAGAGCACACCTAGTCCTTGTGGGATCGACCGTACTTTTCAGCGTCTCGATAGGCACGCCGTGCACTTCTTGGGTATAACCCGTAGGCTCAAATATAAACATCTTCTCGGGCCTACCAAGTTTTGGCGCAGATTCTGCAAGGACTTCAGCGCGTGCCTAGTGTTCATTGGCTCGCTTAGCTGTTTTCATTTCACCTTGTACATAGTTGCTCTGTGTTATTCCTTTTTGTTATGTTTTAGTATAATTTAGTTTAATTTGCCACTGTTATTGCCTGTTATCATTAGCCCCATTATTAGCCCCTGTTATAATTTAGTTTAATTTGCTTCCTTGTGCATTGTTATTAGCATTGTTTTTGTGCATTAACCCCACGCATTAGTATAAATCATTTGAAATTTTGTTATTTACGCATCTCGGCTTCTTGACACGAGCTATAAGCCTCTCGTAGCTGTAGCTTAGTGTCACTTGTCACTTTTAACTCCCCGTCGGTCAAAGAACAGTGACTAGCACTAGCACTTAACCGGCTTGAGCATCCCAACAACCTTGACTTCATTGTGACTTTCGAGTGATCATTGTTAAACCCTCATCTAGGTTAGGTGACTTTGTAATGATTACATTGAGCAGTGCAGGTACTAAAATTTGTTTGTTGAGCCAGCAGTGCTTTGGCTGAGAGTTAGTTTGTCTTTGGTTGTCTTTGGCTGTGCTAAAGCTATGCTTGCCAAAAGGGAGAAAGACGAGGCAAAACCCGGTTCTTGAGTTAGTCCCTGTATGCCACTAAACACCCGGGTATGCTCGTGCCATTGATGCTCAACTCTTATGCATGTTTGATCTTGATTCGAGCCTTGTATGAGCTTTGTTCGGTAATTACTGCGCATGCTCTATCCTGTTGCATCTGTGCTTCTACGAACCCATCCCCTCGCAATTTATGAGCATTCACGTGTGAGAACTAGTGCACTGTGTGTTGTTAGCTTTGTACTTGTATGCCACATTTCGGTGCGGTTAAACCTTACCATGTTGACCCCTGTTAGCCAAGCCCCGAGCATTAACTTTGTGCAACCCCCAGCCCCTGAAGTTGTGGGGCTTTGTTACAACTTGGCACGATTAATCTTAGCACATAACCTTGTGTGAACCTTGTGTGAACCTTGTGTGAACCTTGTGTGAACCTTGTGTGAGCACATGTGAAACCACCTTGCTAGCCCCGAAGGCTCGCAAGTGTTGGGTCATAACTTGGAAGCCAAATTTGCTTTGAGCATCTACCTGTCACCCGACATCGTCAACCACTGTGGCTGTGTGAATTGGTTTTAACATTGTGTGAACAAGCGAGCCATAAGCTGAATAACACACGAGCTGTTGACTCCTTGCAGGACCACGGCATAACCACAGAGCATGAGCCATTAGAGGCTGCCCGGCTCGGCATACACAGCACCACTGTTGCACCAAGTTTTTACCACTGTGAAAACCTTTAGTGTGGCACCGAGCATACTTGTGTGGCACTGAGCATACCTCTCGAGCCGTGCTCAAATGCACTGGAACCTGTTGCACCTCCCCAAACCAGCCCACATAACTTGGCACGCAACCAGGCTCGTGAGTAAAACCAAACCCACTAAAACCCAACCATTGGGCTCCACATACCAACCCAAGCGGTAGTGCAACAAACTAGAACCCACACTTTGTTGGGCTAAACATCGATTGGGCTAAACATCACCGGTTAACCGAATCAATCAGCTAACATAAGCCACACCGCTGGGCTTAAACCAAATCTCAAGCCCACGTAAACTTTGAGTTTGTGGGCTTGTCTACACAAACAAAGCCCATACAACACCAGGTGCACATAACCCATCCGAGCCGGACCATCTAGGCTAGAACCACACTGCTGGGCTGATCAACACACTTTGGGCTGCAACCACACATAATTCCTACAAAACCAAACAACTAGCCCACAACAAACCAAAACCCAACAAAACCAAATGAATCCCATTGAAACCAAATCCCAATAAACCAAAGCCCACATAAACCAAACTAAATTTTGAGTTCAATTTGAGTACTAAATCATGTCAGGATTTTGGTCTGCATCTGGGGATGGAAACAAATCCCTTAGAAAGCGTGCTTACGGGCACGCTTCACAGGATGAACCCCCCACATACCATAGTGATTTTAGGGAATTTTATGAGCCTTCTCAGGGCCACGACTTCACATGCCCTAATCACTATGAGCACATGCATCATCCACCACAGGTTGAGAATGAACACTCTCCTCATACCCAGTCATCACTTTTAGATCAATTAGAAGCTCGACTATCTGCTTTAAAAAGGCAATCTGTCAAATCTAATTCCCTAGGCAATATGAAATGCATGCTTGCACCTTATGTGGTGGCTTAGACCACCTGCAATACTATTATATCTTGCATGATTTTAGACAGTCTAGGAAAACCATGATAATCCAATGAACGAAGTGTCTAGAAGTGACTATTGGGACCATAATCAACTGCACACATGCATCATTCACCACGAGTGGGGAGACGAACAATTTTATACTCCCCCGACTCCTAGTTTGCAATCAACAATGGATACACTCATGGAGCTAAATGCTAGGCTTGAAATGAATGCAATGCATGACCATCCATATAGCAACATGTCTGAATTTCCCTTCTCTAGTGAACCTCATGCACAACCATACAGTGATTATCCATATGAGGAATGCATACCCACTAGTGAAGACTCTCCTTCAATGGAGCAACTCAAGATGATTCTTCAAAAGAACCTGATTGAGTTACAAAATGATAGGATTGAAAATAGTGTTTCTAGTCTTACTCATGCAACTAACATTGAATATGAACCTAATCTAGAGGTAGATGAGTACACTAAAAATGCTACAATTTTGAATGGAGAGATGGATTTTTGCTATGATGATGATGATGATGATGATGAATATGAAGAGCATGTGTATTTTGAAAATGTAATAGAATTTTTAGGTTCGAGACATTAAGTGTCTCTTCATGAACCCTATGAATGATGCTTCTTCGATATTCATGCATGTGATGTTGATATGGATCCCGTGGAATTGTCTGTGAAAGTGAACATGATTTACCCTCTTTTGACTTTGGGAAAGTGTGTGATGGTACAAATGATTTTAAAAATGAAAACAACTTAGATGTACCTAACCTCTCTCCTGAGTCACAAATTGATACTCCTCCACCAAACCTAGGTGTAGTTTGTCACAAAATTGCAAAACCAACTTTTCTGAAAATGCCTAACTTAGGCCTAGAACTTTGTGCTTCCCAAGTCCTCTTGGACTATTTTGCATCAAAGTATAACACTCTTAAGGAGCCACAGGTTGGAATATGTATGTCCACTGTAATTAGCAAAACTCATTTTGAGTTAGACCTTTTGCATGATGTACCTTTAAAATTGCAAGATTTTGTTCTCACAAACACACCTGTTCACAAGTTTAGGTTTGGGGGAAACTCCTTCACATCTACAGTCTTACTTGCACTCTCATGTTATATTTGTGTAAGGCTGTTGATGTTTGTATATATTTTCCATTGGGTTGATCCTCAACTCTTTAGATTGTTAGTTTATGGTGAATTTTTGTATATAATCCAGTAGGACTTGTTAAATTTTTCTTTCTTGAATCGGTTGAGTCTTCTTGCACATATATTATGCTAATCCGATATGATCTCCATTGAGAATATTGGATTCTAGCCTTGACGAATGAAGCTCAACCTTGCTCCCGCCGATATCCGGTAATCTCTTCCCTTTTCTCTTATCAGCATAGTTCTCTCGGTATGTGACTGTTTAAATTTTTCCTATCGTGACACATTGAGGACAATGTTTGATTTAGGTTTGGGGGTGCATTTGCATTTAGAGTTTTTAGTCTTTTATTTTACCTTTTATTTAAAAAAAAAAAAAAAAAAAAAAAAAAAAAAAAAAAAAAAAAAACTCTTTTTGTAAAAACCTCCAACTTTTAGAGATTTTAGAGTCACTAGCATGCTTCTAGCTATGTTTACATAGAGATTCCGAATCAAAATAACGAACTTGGAACTTGGAAGTACCGGAAAACGCAATCGGGTTCCTTAGTTGATTAGAGCGTTAAAGTTGGATTTAACCATCTGGGAGGGCGAATTAGGTCTTTGTTTAGATATTCGATAGTAGAATTGTGATCACCCATAGTGGAGACTACCCAATTTACATCAAGTGAGGCACCAACCTTCAAATTTTTACAACTTTCTAGAAAAGTCATTAGAGTGTGTGTCACCTTACGTAAATTCCGGTAGGAATGGTGAGCTACCCAACTTCGCACCATTTTCAAAGACTACTTTTGATCTCTTGAGTGCTAGTTTTTGTCAATCATGAGGGTGACGTCTAAAGATGAAAACTCCTTCTAAATACCGATTTGCCGTTAGCATCACTCTCTCTCAATCGGCAAGACCCATAGAAACACATCATCGTCGGACCGGAGACGAGAATCGAATATTGAAAGAAAAAATGATATAGTCCAAGGTTTATGTGCAACAAAGAAAAGAAAATAGGATGAGAATTAATAAAATTTATAAAATCAAGACAATACAAGTTGTGGAAAAATTGAGTGATAAGTCCTTTGTCCATGGAGTTAGTTGTTTCAATTTGTATTTTTATTTTCACTTATTGTAATCTCAAAAAAAAAAAAAAAAAAAAAAAAAAAAAAAGTTTATTTTCTTATTTTTGCTACCACCATGGTAAAGAAGAATTCAAAAAGAAAAATCTAAACAACAAGGAATTTGAGTAGAAAAATTAAAATTTGTCAAGTTTTGTGAAGTTTAGAAGTTCGTCATCAACAATTGAAGACCGAAGACCAAAGATTGAAGACGTTTCTATGGTTCTTATGAGAGAGTGATATTAATTGCCGATCGGGTGAGAAGTGAGTGAGTACTCCCACCCCTTGCTAATGGTTGATTTTCCTTTCTTAGAGATCATCGAGAAAAAGATTCTTTTTGTCCACACCTACGTGGGGTCTCAGTTTTATTTCGGAAGGTTATCCTTCTTACCTACAACGTGTGCAGGATTTCTCTCTTTATTCCTGCCTGCACACATGAGAGACTAAAAGCGATCTTTTTGAGTGCAATTATCATAAAATCTAATGGTGAGGCGAAGTTGAGACTTATGATCACAATCGAATCCGAATTCTTTCATATGGTATGGTTACTTCTCGCTCGGCACTTAAGGATGAGAATGCGTTCTTCGATAGTTCTAACCCATTTACTAGCATGTAGAAACTCTATGTCCTCATAGCTTCTTGGAGGCTTGAGACTCTTTACACTACGAAGTTGGAGAAGGTTTTGTGGGTACACCTCTTGTAAACCCTCACGAGACTACAACTCGTCCACTAGGGACACCTAGGGGGTTTAAAGGCTTAGTGCATACGCTAAATGCATTCGAGAGACCTACGATGAGTGGTATAGTTAGGATTTCTTCATTTTTGTTTCACTTGAGGACAAGTAAAATTCAGGTTTGGGGGTATTTGATGAGTGCCAAATATTGCATATTTATACACCTTTTATTGGCACTTTACTCATCTTTTGTGCTCATAAATCGATATTATCCCAGTTACGTATTTTCTTTGTTTTCAAGAATAAATATTTGTATTAATTAATTTTGTGTTTTTAGGTAATAAATAAAGCTCGGAGAATCGAGCCCAAAGAGCGAAGAATTGGAGTCGATCATCTATGGAAGCGAGATAGCCAAAGCCCACGCGCGAATCGGTTGCAACCCAACAAAGAAGACATGGGCTAGAGCTACCCACGACCGGATCCGAGCCCGTACACTTCAAGCCGTCGAGATCTCATCTTGCTCGCATCCTACGGTCGCTCCCTCATGCGCATCGAAGTTTGCTGCTCCGCTCAACATCGAATCACTCAATACCGCTTACCATTCTCGGGCCGTCGGATCTCCATCGACTTCATCCAACGCTCGGTGCGGCGTTCTCATCATCCCCATTGTTCGTGCCTCACAACGAAACACCCATACCCCTATACCCCCACTCGACCTAACTCATTTCACTTCCACCTTCTCTTTCCTCTCCCACGCCTCTCTGCAAACCCTCACCTCCACCGTCTTCACCCACCCCCGTGCGTAAACTCCATCATCACTCCTTTATCTCTTCTGTCACCATCATCATCACAACAACCCTGCACCACCCACCTCTCTAGCTCTTATTTTCTCTCTCTTAGCTTCTCGCAACCCTAGAAGCTAACAGAAAGATAAGAACTAGGGTTAGGTTAGCCAACAACCATGCATGGCGTTTCGAGCCGCGAGAAGAAGAGAACAACGAAATCGAGTATGGGTTTGCCTTAATTGTCATTTATTTTCTATTTTTAATCGAATTTAGGGTTTGGGTATTTGGAGGAGTTGCTTGTATAAATAGAAGGGGAAACTGAGAAATTAGTTACGCCTGGATTAGCCGGAGTGTCAATTTAGGTTTATTTTATATTTTTAATCATGTTTTAATTTTGTTGTTAGGGTTTCAATGAAACCACAATTCCAAACTGTGTTGAAACTCTGTTGAATGTCTTGAGAATTTAATGTTATTAGATAGCTTCAAATTCTAAACACCTCAACCATTTCTCTCACGAGGCATGCCAACGCCATGGATGCAAACATAGTTAGTCTAATCTTTGTGTTGAAAGTGTTTGACCTTTGCTTCCATTCTTAATACTAATACCCCCGACTAGTTGTTCTTAATTAGACAACTAGTACTTAGATTAGTACATTAGCGATATTGAAATATCATTAGGTGAAACCCTTAAGATGAGTGGTAGAATTGACAATCTTCACTCATCGACATAGGAACAAGACATTTAACTTAGTTGAAAGCACAATAGGGGTCGAGAGGTGGATTTGCGAGACCTAAGCAACCCCTTAATTTCACTTTGTTTACCTTAGTTCATTGTCACTACAATCACATCTCAGCCGTTTCGGCACATAAAACCCCTGTTGTCACATTGTCACTTGAAATTCATTAGCAAGCCTTAGATCACATATAAGAGCACACCCTAGTCCTTGTGGGATCGACCGTGCTTGCCGCGTCTCCAATAGGCGTCGTGCACTTGCGGTATAACCCGTAGGCTCAAATATAAACATCTTCTCGGGCTACCAGGAGAGTTTCCTTCGAATACCGTTTCTAAAATATCCCGGAGTTT